>CM059576.1:106050226-106210386 GCA_030386875.1 Morinoia aosen | reverse complement strand
GAAAACTCCGTTTCTTTTCTTGCCGGGATTGTGTCGCAAATCCAGCCATTGCTTAGTACTAAAGTCCTGCAAGTCACCCAACACCTTGCATAATAAGGGACTAGGGCTTTGGTTTCATTAAAACCAAGCCTAAATAGTAAACGCTGCTAATTTATGACAAAGCGGGGCAATGGTGGGAGTGCTTCACGTTTCCTGGCGACTATCATCGTGAACATAAATAATTTGTTCTTCTTGATCGAATCCAAACCTCTATCGGCGGATTTGGCAAGATGACGTGGGAGCTGCGCCTGGCTCGCCACGTCAGGATTCCAACCAGCCTCGGTCGTGCGCGCACGTGCTTATGTGCGCTCTGACTGACCGGTCCCGACCCTGCTTCTACGGGCCTCTCGCCCTGGACAGCCGGCTATATTGAAGAAGGTGTCACCTGAGACATTATCTTCGAAGATCTTAAGGTGAGCCTCCTATTTTTTGTTCCCTTTGTCATGATTGTGCGTTTATTTGCAGTGTTTCCTGACCTTCTTGAGGCCAGTTGGCAAGACTATGTCTTTCTGAGCTAGCTTTTGCTAGAAGTTTCGCCGTTGGTCGGACGGCGGGACAGTTTTAAGACACTTTACTGTCCACAAGGATCATTAATGTGTAAGCTAAATATTGTTTCCCTGAATTTAATTGAGCGTTGTTAGCCTTTGCTAAGTCACTGTAACTTTGTTTTCCAGCTTTAGTTTGTTTTACTGCCTTGTCTTTTTATATGCTGCTCCTTTTTATATGTAATTCTGCTGCGCCTAGAAGCAATTCTTGCTCATCTGAATTATAGAGAATAGAGGCTTCACCTTTTCTCATATTTACTTTTGATACATTATTTACCTCAGTAGCTATTTTTCCTTCTAGCTGTTAGCTCATTTAGATTATACACTCAGTAGTGCTGCTGCTTGTGATATCAGGATAGAGCTTATGACCAGTGGGTCTCGAACACCGGTTCTGGGTGTTAAAGATGATTCAGGCTGCGACTCGGGTGCTAGAGCTGCGGACTGATCTTATCACTAGACTTCTGCCATTGATCTTCTGTAAGCAGCAGACTGTAGCAGTCTTGCACATGTGTATGAATAGACTCGTTATCGTACAAATTAATCCAAGTCACTTGCTCCCTCACAGGACCCTGGACAACACATTCCCTCACTCACAAACATTTGTAACATCTTGAGGGCAGCCCCTCTGCATTGATAGCCTAAGGAGCTTACCTCCTCCAAGTTTTTGCCTCCAAGTTTTCCCTCCAAGTTTCTCCTCCTCTTCAAACTTCACTAAACTGGAAGGCCTGCATTCCTGCAGCTAAGCCGCTAAAACTTCCAGTTGAGACTATTGGGTCGAGAGCCTCCGTTCTTACCGAGATTTCCCAACCGGTAACATTTCCCATACTCATCACTCAATTGCCGACCCACTTAATGTCGGAACCTCCCACACTCACACCATCCTCAACTCCACACTCCAGTACACGCTTCCACAAACCTGTGCTGAACGCATCGTCTGAAGTTCTTCAACCGCCTCGGACTCTCCCCAAGAACGTCTCACGAACCAAGCCTCAAGCCTCGTACTTCGGCGTTCAACCTCAACTTTAATTTAAAAAAAACAAAAGGCGAGCTATTCTGTTCTCTCATTTTCCCAGTGTTGGCTGTATCGTGGTTTTTGTTGTTTGATTAATAGACGCTTGAAATATTGCGTCCGAACACCGTCCTTAACTCCTTCTGAGTAAGTGGCCATATCAATTCATTCAATATATTGAAGCCTTCCCCGGCTTCTGGTGACCCTGCCTTGTCAAAGAATACCAATCAATCCAATTCTCAACCTTTAACCAGCAAAACTAGAACATTAAACTTGTGATTTAAATTGCCTTGCTCTTCAAGCTTGAATTCACATAATCAAATTAAGTTCCCCACTTTGGGCGAACTTCAGATATTTTCGATTGATACATCTGAGTTATGCTGCTTCTGCTCGTCGTAGCCGTGAGACGAGCGAACTTGCCTCCGTCCAGGCAGACCCTGGTTCGAGTCCCGGCGCTGGTGGCGATTTTCTCTGTTGGGTATAGGGGAAAAATTCCAAGCACAATACCCCACTCTACCCAGGTGTCTGAAATGGGTACCGGTCTTGACCGGGGGAAAGCGTAATGGCGTCCTGGCGTTAGTTATAAGGCATTTGAAAATCCAATGTATAAGGTGATATGTATCAGGCTTGAAATTGGAAATAAAGCATCCGTAGATGCCTTCATTATTATTATGATGTATAAAAATTTAGTGCGTGTTACAATGCCTCTATATAGGGATTACTGATGCGCTAAGCGCCACATCCATTGCAAAGTCTCAGGAAACCATTCGTGGTCTCTGAGAAGTGCCGTTATATGCAACAACGAATAAATTTTAAATTATTGAAATGATTTCAATAGTAGAAACAAACAAATTTACCGAACCCTTCACCTTAAATTAAGTTAATGGAGCTAAGGCTTCGAAGAATTGGTCCCATCGAACCTTTCTTCAATAGGCAGAGGGAGACCGGGCTGATGACGTTCCCATAAGATGTGCAGCGAGCAAGTCCGGCCGTCAGAGCCCTCAACGCCGAGCTCCGCTGGCCGACGCTTGCTTGTTTTGTACGGCGTATGCGCACCGAACAAAATTGTGGCTTAGCGATGGTTTACACGCTAAGTTTATGCCTGTTGCCGAGGGTATTGGGGTTCATTATTAAAATTTAATTATTAAGAATATAAATTAGACAGAAAAATGAGACGTCTTGGGTTTTTAAGCTTAAATACTTGAAAGGAAAATAACTTAATACGTCCAAGACGTACGAACACGTGTGAGCATTATATAAATTAGCTCATTCAAACACAATTATTTGAATGTTCGAATTACAGAAACATTCTCCTTCTTCAACGCACACGCATTGATTATTTAATTGATTGTTCGAATTCTTTACATCTTGAAACACAAAGAAAATTACTAGTTATTTCTATTGAAACTCTTAATATTTGAACAATTTTCTTTCAGTCTGTAAGAAGTTTCAATCAGCCTAGCAGTTTGGTCATAACCATAGGTTGTCAGCCATCTCTTGGAATTTAATATATCCAAGAGATGATATTTTTAATTTAATTATCCCTTGACAGGGTTAATCTATTAGCACGCCACGTATGGTGTGTCTATTAGTACGCCTCGTATGGTTTATCTATTTGTACACCTCGGATAGTTTTTCTATTAATATGTGGTGCTCAGAAATAAAGCTTATTATTTTTTGTGATAAATTATTACCTTTACCAAAATTCCGTTCGCCCATCCGGCAATATTTCGCCCCCACATCCAGTGATGCTCCGCATCCGGTAATGCCCCTGCATTTGGTTACGCCTCACATTTATCTCTGCCCCACATCCAATGAAAACCCACATCTGGTCCTTCATCTCTATATAAGGTGTCCCAAAGACATTTGCAGCTACTCAACCACAACTCCTCAAGCTAAAGTATTCTTATTAATGTCCTGCGCCAAAGATTGCCTGGGTAAGTTATGTTCTAGCATACTTTTGAATTATGTGATTGGACAAAGCTTGTAAATCTGTTCCTAGATATGTTGTGTACGTAAATGATCTTCATTGTCAGTGAGCTAAATTTCCACAGTGTAATTTCATGTTGATGAACAATGTCATTGTTACAATCAAATTAGTCTTAATCTTGCGTAATGAAATTTGAATGTATTTTGGAGCAAGACATGTTCAAGGAGCGATTTCTATTTTACTAAATAATTCTCAAGCTCGACATTTCCTATTGTGTACCTTGTGAAACTGATAAATACGTTGAATTACATTTTTTTTATTAGCCTAAATGATCTTCGTCCTAATTACGAAGTCAGATATGTTAGTTCCTTTTACATTTTGTTCCTTCAATTAGTTCATTTTACTGGTGAGCTATTAAACTTCGAATTAGTAGTATTGTCATCCATCAAACGAATAACTTATATTTATGCTCCTCACCAGGTTTCACCCGTGTTTCACCCCTGTTTCGTTTGAATTTAACCTCCCGGAACCTTATGTTCTTCCTCTCAAAACCGATACTGTGTACACCTATGAACTCCCAAATAAACGTATGGGGATGCACCAACACCAATCATTTTCCCAGTGACAGAACAAAATCAAGTAGGAGAAAGTAGACCGAAAATACCAAATATATTCCTCCATCAAGCCTCGTTCTTATCCCCTCAAGTACACCTTGAATAGTTTGTCTATCAGTACGTCTCGTATGTGAGAATTTTTGAGGTTGATGGTAGCTTTTATTATGCAGAACATCACCCTAGCCCAGTTTAACCTAAGTTCGATCGAACCCCAGGAGTTCGGTGAGTCAGTTTCAGGGGTTCGTGTGCGTCACGCTCTTGAGCATCATTGCGGTATCTATGATACGGGTTCGCTCGCGTCGGGTCGCGTTACATTAGAGATAGAGAGACGGAGAGAGGGAGAATGATTTTTTAAAATTTATTTCATTTGTACTCATTCCATCTTTTGAAATTTCTTATAATTTTTGCTTAATTCATTATTTTTATTTTTTGAAAATTTTTTTTTGTAATTTTACGAGTTGCTGCAATTTTTTTTAATCCAAAAATCCATGTTTTGAATTTTTTTCAATTTTTAAATTTTTTGAATTTTTAACACTTTGACTGCGACGTGCGCCACCGGTGGTACACGGAGGTAATTTTCATAATGCTGCTGGCCGACCAGTGGTCGCAAATTCAGTTCTCATAAATACTTATTCAAAGCTAAATGAAGGCACGATCCAGTTTATGTTTGGTAATTTCTAGATAGTTTACTACAATCTACTTTTAATTTGAGTTTGGTGTTGAACTTAATATTTAGTAGTCGCAGTCAAAGTGTTAAGTATTGCTGGCGTATCAGTGCTACTGACAATACCTTACTTATGTTCAAACCTCTACTATGCGCCTCTATGAAATTGCGAATTTTTGAACAAGGCCCTTGCTCTGAAAAGTTTGTCAACCCCTGATCTAAAGCAATGGAGCTGAGAATAAGAGAACAAAGAGAAGTAGCCAGAGAGCGACAGCGAAGGAGACGACAGCGCTTGCGAGAAGACGAAAGGCAAGCAATTCGTGATCGGAGCAGGCTACGAATGTAACAGCGAAGGATAAATATGAGTCAGGAGGAACGAGAATTGCATCTTCAAATCAGGAGAAACAGAGACCATGAAAGAAGAAATAATAATAATGTAGACCACCAGGTATATCACACTGGAGCCATGGATGTCCGATGCCAATTTTGCGGAGCTTTAAGATTTCAAAGAGAACAACTAAATTGCTGTCATAATGGAAAAGTTTCACTCCCTCCCTTAGAGGAGTACCCCGAAAATTTGAGATAACTCTTTGATGCCGACAGTGCAGAGGGTTCTAATTTTAGACAGAATATAAGGAACTATAATTCTGCATTTGCTTTTGCATCTTTTGGTGCGAATATTAGACCTCCTCCAGGACGTGGACCGTATTGTTTCCGTTTACAAGGTCAAACTTACAACTACGCAAGTCACCTCTATGGAGATGGCTCTGAAGAGAGAAGATATGGCCAGCTCTACATCTTAGAAACTAATGAAGCCATACAAATTAGAGCAAATGCTCACGAAAATGCTAACTGCTTAGTATCTGTTTTTTAAAAGATAAGTGAGGCGATGAACAATAATCCCTATGCAGCAGCATATCACAATATGAGGGCTATTGAACAACGTGAACAAGAGAGAGCTGCAATTGAGAACATGCCACCAAGACAAGTAACCATGCAGTTCATCCCTGGCCCTGACAGACGAAGATACAACAACCCAACAGGCAATGAGGTAGCAGCCATATTCGTTGGTGATGATGGCGCGCCTCCAATGTAACGTGATATTGTTGTTTATCCTATTGGACTACAGAGGCAGAGGATTTCCTACATATCTTGCCATCTTGATCCCATGGTTTATCCTCTTCTTTTTCCGAATGGAGAACCTGGATGGCATATAGATATGCCTCATGTGGAACATCGCCAAACGCGTGTTCGCAACAAAGTCACTATGTAACAGTTTTACTCATACCGTCTGGCAATCAGAGATGACTTTAGTGCTTTACATCGAGCTGGAAAACTACTGTAACAATACATTGTTGACGCCTATGTGAAAGTGGAGGGGTGCCGTTTGAACTACATTAAAAATAATCAAGCATAATTAAGAGTGACACTGTATTCGGGTCTCATGGATCACCTAGATAGACAGAATGATCATTAAGAGCCAGGTCTTCCAGTTATTTTGCCCTCCACATTTACAGGAAGTCCTAGGAACATGCAACAAGCATATCAAGATGCCATGGCGATTGTCTGCAAATTTGGAAAACCAGATATTTTCTTGACATACACTTGTAACCCAAAGTGACGTGAAATCACAGAGAACCTTGGATTGCGTGAAACAGCACAACACAGACCAGATTTAGTTTCACGAGTTTACAAGATGCACCTCAAGGAACTCATGATTGATATCAAGGATAGACATATCTTTGGTGCTCCAGTTGCTCATATCCATGTCATCGAATTTCAAAAGCGCGGTCTACCACATTGCCATCTTTTGATAATTTTGCGAGAAGAAGACAAACTAAGAACAAGAGAGCAAATTGATGATATAGTTTGTGCTGAAATACCTTCATCAGACCACCCAGAGTTGAGAGAATGCGTCAGAACTTTGATGATCCATGGTCCATGTGGGACATCAAATCCTAATTCTGTGTGCATGGTTGAAGGACAGTGTGAGAAAAAATATCCAAAAGATTTCCAAGAAGAAACCATGATAAATGTATCCGGATACCCAGTGTACAGACGGAGAAACAATGCAGAGAATGTACAAGTGGGCACTCGTGAGGTTGACAACAGATTTGTCGTCCCATACAATAAGTATCTACTGAGAAAATACCGCGCCCATATAAATGTTGAAGTGTGTTCCTCGGTGAAAAGCGTAAAATACCTGTTCAAATATGTATATAAAGGCCACGACTGTGCAAACATGGAAATCAGAAATAACGTTGTTAATAATAATGAGCCAAATGAAGTACATGAACACAATGAAGTACATGAACATAATGAAGTTAAACAGTATTTGTCATGCAGGTATGTGTCTCCACCAGAAGCCTTTTGGAGATTGTCAGAGTTTAAAATGCATGATCAATCTCACACTGTTTATCGTTTGGCTCTACATTTACCTGATGAGCAGCAAGTGTACTATAGAGAAGGAAATCAAAGGGAGGCGGCAGCAAGAGCAGAAGAACGCGACACACAATTGACAGCTTGGTTTAAACTCAATCAAACAGATGAGAATGCTCGAAATTTTCTCTACTGTTCTATACCTGAGCATTATGTTTTCAACAAACAAACAACAAGGTGGACGCGTCGTGTTAGATTCAGCAACATTGTAACCAGAATGTACTCTGCAAGTCCTCGAAATGCTGAAAAATTTTATTTGAGGATGTTGCTCCTCCATGTCCCTGGAGCGACTTCATTCAGGGATTTGAAGACAATCGGGGGTCAAGAAATGGACACCTTCAAACAGGCATGCGTCAGACTGCGCCTGGTTGAGAATGACGATGCATTGCAGGAAGCTTTGACAGAAGCAGCAGCTCATCAAATGCCACGACAACTACTAACCATGTTTGCAATGATGTGCGTCTTCAACCAGCCCGTGAATGCCCTACAGTTATGGAATGAGAATAAGCATTTCATGATTGAAGATCTGCTGCTGAGAAATGATATCATAACTGCTGAAAATGTTGCTCTCCACTTGCTGAATGCCTTCTTCATTGAAAATGGCATGACCTGCAACATGCTCGGTCTACCTGAACCAGTTGGAGATAATCCTGCAAATGAAGAAAATGTTGGAAACAATAACATAGATGTTAATTCTCTGAATATTGAACAGAAGCAGATATTCAATGTTGTGGTTGCAAGTGCATTCTCTGTTGAGCGAGGCGAGCAGATTGAAAATAGATTGTTTTATGTGGATGCACCCGGCGGCTCAGGAAAAACCTACCTATTTAACAAAGTATACGAGTATCTTAATGCGAACAACATTAAGACAAGCACATCTGCCTGGACCGGTATTGCTGCAACACTGTTGAGATGTGGTAAAACGCTGCACAGCATATTCAAGCTTCCAGTTCCCCTAAGCGAAACAAGTGTCTGCAATGTGCCACCGAACTCTGTGCAAGGACAATTTCTGCGGCAAGTTAAAGTGTTCATTATTGATGAAGCTTCTATGATTCCATGCTATGCTATGAAAGCCATCGATAAATGCTTGAGAGATATAATGAACACCCACACTGCATTTGGTGGTAAAGTAATCTTACTCGGAGGCGACTTCAGACAAGTACTTCCAGTTGTTCCAAGAGCTCCTCCTGCTGCTGTGCTTGAAGTGTGCCTCAAACGCTCAGACCTTTGGCCCACCTTGCATCACATGAGCCTCACACAGAACATGAGAGCAAATGCAAATGAACATGAGTTTTCAAGGTGGCTTCTATAAATGGGCAATGGATCAATCCAGAGTACTCTTGATGGAATGGCTCAAGATGTTATAGACATTCCTGAAACATGCACATGTCATGGCTCTTTGATATCAGAGGTGTTTGACAACTGTACGCCTGAAGAAATGAAAGCAAGAGTAATCTTATCACCAAAAAATTCTGAATGCTTAGCAGTCAATGAGGAAGTTTTGAGAATGCTACCGACAGAAAATAAAACTTACTTGAGCACCGATTCCGTATCTTGCGATAATGATGAAGAAGCACAAAATTATCCAAAGGAGTTCATTAATTCTCTCATTCCATCAGGCATGCCTCCTCATAGACTGAATTTGAAAGTTGGCGCAATAATCATGCTACTGAGAAACCTGTCCATAACTCAGGGACTGTGTAACGGCACTCGACTGGAGGTCATTCAGCTTCATGAGCACAGCATCGAGGCATCAATAACCAGTGGCTCTCACGCTCATAATAAAGTACTTATCCCAAGGATAAAACTGAACCCTAGCGATGCCAATATTCCCTTTGTTCTACATCGCACTTAATTCCCAGTTCGCCTCTCCTACTCAATGACAATAAATAAAGCTCAAGGTCAAACATTTGATAGGGTTGGCATATATTTACCAAAGCCATGCTTCACTCACGGCCAGCTCTACGTAGCATTTTCAAGAGCAAAAGCAATGAACAATGTTCGAGTTAAAGTCCTACCTCTTAATGATTCCACGCATGGCCACAAAAGAGGAATCACATTTACCAGAAATATTGTATACAGAGAAGTAATTTCTTGATGTGTATGACTTTGGTTGCCCTGAATCTGTTTGCTTTTGTTGGTCGGCAGAAGTCTTCTCTTTTGCATTCTACTGCAGATATTTAATTCTCATGTACAATAAATTGAGTACATGTGTGCTGCAATAAATGAGAAATTAAGTTTGCTACTTTGTTTTCACTCTTTAGAAAGGTTACCCTAAGTTGAATGTGCCTTTAATTATATATATAATATATGCATACATTTAGGTGCTCTGTTACGTTATAGTGGTTTCATTTAATTTTCTAGGATGGCATCATAGGTTAGGTTAGATTATTTGATAATTTGATAAGTGATGTTGACCGAATTTTTCCACGGGTCCACCTAGCTTATTGATGACATTGTCCGTGGAATTTCCACGGGTCCTGCTAGTGTTATATAATATAATTAAATTCAGGCTTTTCAATTTGAAGAACAGAAAACACTCTTCATTTTTCCAACTACGAAGGGTTCGATGAATTCATGAATGGAACTTGTGGGGTTCAGTTGTTCCAACAAGGTTAAGAACCACGGCTAGCCTCAACGGTTCGAATAGCGCTTTGTTTGAGAGTACGCGGAAGGAAAATCAATTGACCCGGTGAGTTACTCAACTTCTGTTTATTCTCAGCAGCCAGCGGAATCGGGAAGCAGGTTGCAAGGATTTTCAGTGTAATGACTGAAACGGATCCTGGACTTATTAACCCCCAGTGACTTAGGAAACAGCAAAACCCGGGAATAGGCACGATATGGGGGAGGCAGCGATCAGTCAAGCCATCGACTCAGGTGCTCAAGTCAGGCCCAGATGTGCGAAGAGATGCGGAGAACCGATAAACCTACACCTCGACCGCAGATCAGAAAGTAAATGTACAAGCCAACGCTCTTATCACCGGCGATGATGCCACAATGCTCAAGTCTAAATATGACCGAAACTTAATATTTTCATTATTTTGTTAATGCATATGTGAGCCACATGAAGCATTAAGATTATTAATTATATTCAGGAATTTAATATTAATAAATAACACTAAGAGAGTTTATGTAAAGAAATGCGTAAATTAATACTTAATGAAAATTACGATAATTGTAGCTAATGCTAAAAATAGACAAACTATCCAAGGTGTACAGAAAGATAAACCATACGAGACGTACAAATAGACAAACCATACCTGGCGTGTATAGTGTTTATACCTGAGATATTATTAGTAGAAATGGTGGCCTATCCACAAAACATAACAATCCCACACTAGGCTTCACCAAAGTGATAACTCAGCAATAGCACCAAATAGGTCAACATAGACATAGCAATCATCAATATGTGAAGGTGCCTGGGTGACGAGGTATTAGTTCGTTTAATTATCGTCCCAGCAATCACTGGTTTTAATGGAGTTGTTTTTCAGATCACATGAAAGGAAGGCAAATCATAACATAAGTTTACTTAGCTTCTATCATTTACTTGGGTTGCCAGCAGGATCGTAGAGTGATGGTGTCTTGAGTCTGGTGAAGACGTGGTTTTGGCTGAAGATCTTCGAGGCTCGGGAAGGGGCTGAACCGGCAGGCTTGATGTGAGTTGTTGGTTGGTAATGTATTCAGACCACAATTGACATTAAGCAAAGGTTCAAAATCCGGAAACTGTGAACGGACCCCCTTGAAAGGTGAGTGGACCCCCTTAAGACTGTTCCCCCTTTAAGGTGGTTCGGCCGGATGCAAGGGTATCACACAGAGGATTGCTCAGAGCGTTAAGAGATCTGTGGTTCTTTAGTGGCGAATTGGAATATATATTTGTTGAATTGGCTTGGGAGAAAGGAATTTCCCGGATGAAACTAAAGATGACTAAGGCCAGCGAGATAGTAGGGCCAGTAAGTCAGGGATTGTCTCGGTTAGTTCAAGGAACAAAAGGGTAAAACCCCAGGTAATTAAGGTGAATGGTTAAGGCCGAGGTGTGTGTGTGTTGTGCAGACTTCGGAGATGATGATCTGCAAATCAAGGAGGGCTGGACGATTTGTTCCAGAAGATAGGAGAAGCTACAAACACACTCTAACATTATAATGGGCCATTCACACAATGAAAACACCTGAAGTTTCTCTTTCCTAAAGTCACAGGCTAAGAATTTGTTTTCTTGAAGCTCAAACAGGTGAGAGAGTGAAATGAAAGTAGGGTTCATTAAAGTAAAAAATGACACTAACTATCACATCATTCCAGTATAATCTAAACAAAACAAGAGAAAATTACTTTAACATCGAGGAGCTAATCCGTGTTAAATATCACAGAATTTCTTATCATTCAAAAGGAATTCAAATACATCACAATGACACTATATATCTATCCTGGCAAACAGAGAATCTTTACGCGCACTAACTAAGCGTGTACTGTACTATTTACAAAGAACTCACAGACTATCCTAAGGCACTTCGTCCAAAACCAAGTTCCTGCTTAATCAAGTAAAACATGGAGAACGCTTAAACACATATTAAATCTTACATTATCACACAAGGCACATCACAACTCTTAACTTAAAACAAGTATCACGAAATTCACTGTTAACGACTTATGCGAAGAGCTATCATTTATAAACACAACGGCGGGCAGAGCAATGGCGTCAACCGACGCTGGCTACTCAATATTGCCATACCGGTTGTATAAACTCTATATATGACAGAGCATAAGTTTCATTAATATTTATGTGAGCGACATAAAACATTGAGATGAGTAAGGTATATCCTACTGTGAAGTTTGAGGTTACTCGGGTAGGCCGAATAATTCAACTTCAACTGAAAAATGATTTTACAATCAGAATATTAAGTTGGGGTCACCAGCGGGTGTTTACGCACATTAATTAGGAGCAGTCTCAGAACTTGAGGAGCCCTTTAACTCATAAGGAGTGTGATCTATTCGTCATTCATCAGTTACTCGCACAGATACGGCCTAGTTGAAAGGATATACAAAGTCCACCTCATTACTCGCCGTGATTTTATTATAGAGGATTGTTGACGGGAGGGCCTTCGGAGCTTGTTTCTTCCGAGGAAGAATCCTTGATCCAGTCCAGTCGACGATGAACTCCAGACCGGCTCGCGGTGTTCGAATGGAGTTATGTGCGTGTTCTGGATCGAGGGCGCAGTGAGTTGTGAATATTTTACGACAAGTAATGGTGGTGAGGTTAATGTGTGTATATTGGTGTAGATCAAACCGTATGATGAACGGTAGAAGGTGCAAGTTGGAGATAGTATATTGGAGGTAGGAGGTAGTAACCCTGAAGACGGGGACTTAGTCGTCGAGCCGTGTGGGTGGTTGTTTGGAGTCTCAGTGTGTTACTGAGGTCTGCCTAGCATAACTCAATGTAGTTGATTGAGGACTAGGTAGGTGTGGTTGAGTGTGCCGTGACTTGGAGGCTTCCTGTGTGGGAACGACAGGCTGGATTAACAGGCACGGGTTAAGAGGAGAGGGGCAATATTTTACGCAGGCTAGTTCTGGTAACTTCTTCCGAGATTAACAAATCACCTCAAAGAAGAGCCTATACGGAATAAAGGTCAACACAAACTCTGGCGCCTGAGCAGGGCCGACATTTGACTTCGCAATATGTAAATATAAATATATACATACTCTCGATTAAGGCAACAATCGTTTTTCCAGAAGTGTCTGAGTATTTTCTAGCACCGGTTATTGCTACATAAACCTGACTGAAGTTTAACATGAGCATAGCTCCAGTAAGAATTTCAGGGACGGTGTCCAAGTCCAAGATAATAGGATGGCAAATCGCGATGAGGCCAGGGCTTAAGGTTAGGTTATGGTGGTATCTTTGTACAAGGAATTACCGACTAGGACATCAGCAGGACTGGGCTTTATACGTAAGCCTCGAGGAATTTATTCGAACTTAGTATTGAGAGTAAGACTAAAAATATACTAATTCCACAACTGTTGTCAGTTGGGCGGTTGTTGGGATTGAAACATACAACCATAACTGCCTTATTCAGCATGCTGATAGGACTATATTGCAACTCTAAAACTGGTTATTAATTTATACTTGTTAATGTCAGTCTAGCCCAGAATGGGCTAAAGATATGGGTGAATATGCAGCCCAATGACAACCGGAATTTGCAGGTTGGGCTAACAACCTAACACAGGAAACAAGGGTATTCTGGAGTGAAGTTTGGGGAATTTGTACTCTAGAACATTTAGACAACCTTAGAAATAATCAAACCAAAACCGCTTATTAACTGAATTGAGTTTTATAATAGACCTAGTAATCCTACACTAGAGCACAGTATAAGTTAAACAACACCGGCACAGTATCTGGGTTCCACATAGACACAACACAGTAATAGTGCTGAAATAAATAGACAAATGCAATGACACATCACATAAGGTAAATAATCCACTTACCTCTTAGATACCCTACAACTTAGATACTCAACTACCAGACATGTGGCCAGCAAGAGTAGAGCGGAGATAGGTGGGAATATATAGAAAAGAGTAGAGTATAATTAAGTACATTAGTTTAGAAATTAGAGGGTAGATACTTAGCCCCAATAGGTAATTATATACACACACTCGGCCAACATACACTGTTGTTGGGCCCGAGACCAATAGGAGACTGACTGCGAGTAGTGCTCTCACGAGCGTTGTCAACTTTAGGTCTTTCTAAATAGAACTTACACTACTCGCTATATTACACCCCTCCCTCCTTAATTAGAAACCCCCCCCCTTGTATCCCAAGTCCCCTTATTTAATATAGTCAATCCTAAAGGTCCATTCTCACCACAGGCTTCCGAGCCCGGGTAGACCTGAGTGAGATGCTAGCACTCGGAGGCTCGTGCATCCTTGGCTCCTGGGCGGGAATCGGGTAATCAGGTGTTTCGGGGCCAGGTTCATTGGTCGGAGGTGGTGGGTATGAATCTCGAACAGGTTGTGGAATCAACACGGTTTCCTCCGTAGGTTGTTCCCTGGGTCTGGGGATGGTGTTCGAGCACGTAAGGACTTGGTCCTGGTGTCGGCGAATGACCTCTCCCCCCTGCAGTTGGCACTTGTAGGATACCGGGCCTGTTTTTTCGACGGTAGTAGCAGGGGTCCATTTTGGGGAACCCGGTTTGTATTGACGGACCATCACAGGTGACTCCTTCGGAATGTCGACCGCGCGAGACCCTGGGTGGTATCTTTTCTGAGCGTCCTGGCATTGAGCAGCTTTGGACTCGATTGCTTCTGACGGCCAAAGTAGATCAAGACGAGAGCGAACTTTCCTGCCTAACATCAGTTCGGCGGGCGTAACACCTGTTGTCGTGTGGGGTGTTAGCCGATAGTTGAACAGGAACCTGTCTAGTGCTAGGTGTAGGGGTTCCGTTGACTTTCGTATATTCTTCTTGAAATTTTGTACCATGCGCTCTGCCAGTCCATTAGTTGAAGGATGGTATGGTGCACTAGTAATATGTCGCATACCACATGCCTTCACAAATTCTTGGAATTCAGCCGATGTGAAACACGTTGCGTTGTCCGAAACAATTGTTACTGGAAATTCAAATGTCGCAAAAGCGTGTTTCAGGCACGAAATCGTTTCGCTAGAGGTTGTAGTAGATGTGGGAAAAATTTCAACCCACTTAAAGTGTGCGTCCACGATCACTAGATAGTATCTTCCATCCATTGGGCCCGCGTAGTCAATGTGTATGCGATGCCAAGGCCTCGCAGGCCATTCCCACGGATGGAGTTCAGCTTTCGTTGGTGCAGCTCGAGTGCTCAGGCACTCGCTGCATGACTTAATCGTTTCTTCTAGATCTTTGTCCAGCAGCGGCCACCATACATAGCTGCGAGCTAACTCCTTCATCCTGGATGATCCAGCATGGCCAGAGTGAAATTCATCCACAATGGCTTGTCTGAGAGCTAGGGGTACAATAATTCTTGCTCCCCAGAGCACACAGCCATTTTGTGTGGACAATTCGTCTCGCCTCCTAGTATACGGAGCGAGATCAGGGTCACCAATTACCGTCGAAGGCCAGCCTACTTGGCAGTATTTGTATACCTTTGAAAGTACTGGGTCCCTTAGGGTGCCGTCGCGAATGTGGGTGCTGGTGACTGGAGCTGACTCGAGGAAGTTTACTAAGGACGTCCGTTCCGCAAGAATGGGTGTGGCTTCCTCGGGAGTTGTCAAGGGTAGACGACTGAGAGCATCAGCCGTGCCCAACAGCACGCCAGACCGGTGACGCAGGGTGAACTTGTGGGATTGCAGCAGAAGAGCCCACCTTTGAATGCGCCCGGATGCCATCGGAGGGATGCTCCTACCCGGGTCAAATAGTCCTAGTAAGGGTTTGTGGTCGGTTATTACCGTGAACTCCTGTCCCCACAGGTAGCAATGAAATTTTCGGAGTACGAACACCATAACTAGGGCTTCTTTCTCAGTCTGGGAGTAGTTGCGTTCTGTTGCTGTTAGAGTTCGGGAGGCAAAATAGGCGGGGCGTTCAATTCCATCAATAAATTATAATGATAATGAAGGCATCTACGAATGCTTTATTTCCAATCAAGCCTGATACCCATCACCTTGTACATTGGATTTTCAAATGCCTTATAACTAACGCCAGGACGCCATGACGCTTTCCCCCGGTCAAGACCGGTACCCATTTCAGACACCTGGGTAGAGTGGGGTATTGTGCTTGGAATTTTTCTCCTATACACAACAGAGAAAATCGCCACCGCCAGCGCCGAGCTTCGAACCCGGGTCTCTGCCGCACGGCGGCAGAACCTCTAGCACATGGCTATCGCGAGCATGGCTATCATGGCTATCAATAAGGTGACACAGCACCGCTCCCACACCATACGCACTACTGTCAGCCACTACCACTAAGGGTTTCTGAGGGTCGAAGTGGAATAAAGTCTGGGAGTCCAGGAGTGCTTGTTTAGATTTCTGGAATTCTCTCTCCTGACTTGCATCCCATTTCCAATGGGTTTTATCCCTCAGTAAGGTATTTAAGGGCTCCAGCATAGTTGCAGATGATTTTAGAAATTTCCTGTAGAAGTTTAGGAGCCCAAGGTAGGCTCTCAGTTGAGTTACATTAGTAGGAGCTGGTGCATTCTGGATTGCTGCTTCCTTCTCTGCAGTGGGGTGCAATCCATCCTTGTAGATTTGGTATCCAAGGTAGGATACCTGTGGCACTCCTATTTGGCATTTACCCATTTTCAGTTTTAGCCCTGCCTCCTGTAGTTTAGATAAGACTTGATGGAGACGCTTGTTGTGCTCATGCTCATTAGTGGCACTCACCAGGACGTCATCCAGGTAGCAGAACACTCCTGGGAGGCCCTGCAATAGTCCTTCCATGGCACGCTGAAAGATTCCAGGTGCCGAGGCTATGCCGAAGCTTAGCCTATTATAAGCAAACAGACCTCTATGGGTGTTGATCACGGTGAGCTCCTTGGATTCATCATCCAACGGAAGTTGGGCGTACGCTTGAGACATGTCTAGCTTGGAGTATATAACTCCTCCGGCTAACCCGCTAAATAAATCTTCCACTGTGGGTATGGGGTAGGTATCAAGCCTAGTGGCTCTGTTGACGGTTAGTTTGTAGTCACCACAGATGCGGATGCTTTGATCAGCTTTGAGCACAGGAACAATAGCCGCTGCCCACCTAGAGTACTGTACAGGGGTGAGGATATTTTCCTGCACCAGTCTATCTAGTTCTGCCTCTACCTTAGGTCTGAGTGAGTAAGGCACATTCCTGACTTTGTAACACTTAGGTGCTACAGTGGGATCAATCTCAATTCTAAACTTCCTGCCCTTAAAGCAACCTAGACCTGGTTGGAAAAGGTTGGGAAATTTTTGTACTAGCCCTTCTGCCTGGGTAACCAACTTATGTACCCTATTAGCAACTATAGTTAATCCTAGGGAGTTAATCAGGTCCCTACCCAGCAAGGCTGGCCCCTCCCTGTCTACAACTACAATAGTTGCTAGCTGTGGAGCCCTACCACTAGCTTCATGCTGGATGCTAGCCCTAATCTCTCCACAAACTACTAGTTCAGCTACCCCATAAGTCCTAAGCTTAACATCAGAAGCTCTCAGCTTGGGTCTTGTCTTAGTTGGTATTTTAGTGTATTGTTGTGCGCTAGCGGAATTTCCATCTTCGCTTCGGCACACAATAGAACCGAAGGCGCAAGGATTCCAAAAGAATGCGAAGTTTCTTCGGTTTTATTTCTTATCCAGACGACTCCGTAAATCTGCCCAGACAGGTATGATTCAGACTCGGACCAGGAATTGCATGACAAGAAAATCCTAATTTGAGATCATAGTCGAATGATCAATTAATGTATATGGTGCTGCATAACGAGAAAGGAATCTTCTACTTCTTGAGCAAGACACAGAGAACGGCTAAATAATGTTAGAACTAGGTATGATATTCTAGTGACGGAATTCGTAACACAGTATTATTATTATATAAGAAAGTTTTGGTCTCCCTTAACCACGACAAAGATGACCCAAGAGAGGAAAGAGGAAGGCACCATCTAGCATGGAGTTGGGGGAACTCGGAATCTACGCACAAGGTGCGCAGGAACGGTAAGCTAGGAAATAAGTTCACAAAACAAGAAAGGTTTCCGTTACATTGACAGGGAAGAGAACAAGTCTCCACCTACGGAGCACATTGCTAGGAACACATTTCTAAAGACACATTTGCAATACCACTGGTTACCACCTTGATATAACAACCTGACAATACTTCTTAGAATACTTACAGACGGTGGGGGAAGGTCCCTCACGCTAGAAAATCTCGTAAAAGCCTATTTACATCTACAAGAGAAGTGGCTACTTATTTTTCTTTGCTCCACCTGTGGGACGGGAAATGATTAAGATTAGGTTTTTGGTGCAGGGATAAGCTACTTAGGTTACAGCAGATCAGTCAGGAATCCTATCATTAAAGATAACAACGGATATCTCATTGGCTAGCATAATACTGAAAAGGTCTGACACGCCTCGCCAGTTTTTCTTTTTAACTGGCTTGATTTTAAATGCAGGGCACAAGTACACGTTGACCAACATCGCCCTGAAACACAAATCACCTGGGTTAGTGGTCTCATAAATTTCTGTGAGACAAATATTTTACTTTATTTTATATCTGTTTCTTAATGAATATTATAAATATTGCAATACAAAGATAAGAAAAATCATGTTTCCAAGTTGGTACAAGTTTAGCACGATGTATCATTGTAAATTTCTCAAAATCAACAACTGATGTCTAATCCATGGAAGAACCACAACATGGTTTGTATTTTTAGTATACAAATCTTTCAATAGTGAAGCAGTGGTTGATTTTTATTCTTAATTAAATGTAAATCGTGTTAGTTTTGTGTTAAACTATGAATGTAATAAACTTAAAATAAAATCATCTGTGTCAATTCAAATGCATTGAAATGTCAGTCTTTCCATGTTATATTTACTGCCTATGACACTGTTTACAATGTTATATTTACTTTCTATGACAACATGCTTACATAGCTTGACTATTATGCAAATATTGCTGAGCAAAAAAACATTTAGACGTTAATACAGAATCACTTTGAACAATGTAAGAAAAATAGGAATCAGGCAAATCTGTGAAAACCACACACTCACTGAACCTGTCTGACACTCCAGCTTTCCCCATGCTGAGTTGTTAAAACTTAGCATGAGAATGCACATATTAAACCTAACCTCAGAGTTAAATTATTTAACAGGCAAATCTGTGAAAACCACACACTCACTGAACCTGTCTGACACTCCAGCTTTCCCCATGCTGAGTTGTTAAAACTTAGCATGAGAATGCACATATTAAACCTAACCTCAGAGTTAAATTATTTAACAGGCAAACCTGTGAAAACCACACACTCACTGAACCTGTCTGACATTCCAGCTTACACTGCTGGTGTGCTGGCCATAGAGCGCACTAGGTTCCCAACATCACAACGGCTAGTCTGGCTCAATGTGGGTGGTTCGCCAGCCGCCAGAAACATCCTCGAATGCTCTAGCAACCGGCTGATCACCGCTATCAAACACGAGTAGTGCGAAGGCAATCTACAAATATAGCCAGTAAAGGAATACGCCTAAGTTAAATGAGTTTCTTACACAAATTTACATTTAAAAGACACAGAACTTAAGATTATCCGGGAACACATTGTTGTATCACGAGCACTTCATTCAAATAACACGCTGCGTCACTCTTGCGAACCAGCCCGGATCCGCAAAATGTTGCCTGATAAAATTTCTAAATTTTTCACGTCTTGTAAGACGTGACATTTAGAGTAGGTGGCCATTGAAAGGATAGACCTGGCAGCACCTGTATCTACCTCCATCTGTAATGGCACACCATTTAGTAACAATTTTATTCTAATTGGGGGTTTCATTTCCTCGGCTACTGAAAATACGAGGCCTGTCGAAAAAGTATCCGACCTGAATTTTTCCCGCGCAAAGTAGTGATTCTAAGGCGGCGCCACTGTGCACGGTGGAAGGAGGAATCTTAATGCGCATGCTTGACTTTTTTCACCGCATTCACTTGGGCCACTCACTAGCTGGGGGTCGCCAAGTAAGGTGCTGTTCTAAGTGTTTGTCGGATTTAGTTTTCTTGCAAGATGACTGAACGAATTGAGCAAAGACACTGCATCAAATTTTGTCAAAAGCTTGGTGATTCTCAAATTGAAACAATTCGTAAGATTCAGCAGGTGTTTGGGGAAGATGCTATGGGTGTAACACAAATTAAGGAGTGGTTCAACCGATTCAAAGATGGCCGCACATCAGCGGAGAGTGAGCAGCGTTGTGGCAGGCCCAAAACTTCTCGGAGTGCAGCTGTTGTTGAGAGGGTGCGAAATTTGGTGATGGCAGATCGTCGTTTGACCGTGCGGGAGATTGCCCAAGAGGTTGGAGTGAGTAAAGATTCTGCACATGCCATTTTGACCAGACATGTGGACTGCGAACAACTGGCACTTGCATCACGACAACGCGCCCGCACATTCATCCCATTTGATCCGCAATTTCTTGGCCAAACATGGAATTACGACCGTTCGCCAACCTCCCTACTCTCCAGACCTGGCTCCTTGCGACTTCTGGTTGTTTCCAAAATTGAAGACACCACTGAAAGGATCCCGTTTTGAGAGTAGAGAAGAGATAATGCGGAACGCGACGACAGAGCTGAACACCATTCCAAAAGAAGACTTCCAGAGGTGTTTCCGGCAGTGGAAGGATCGGTGGGCTAAGTGTGTGGAAGCACAAGGAGCCTACTTTGAAGGGGATTAGGGTCCCAACCCCGTCAGGTTGTTGAAGTATTTTTTCTGGCCAAAGGTCGGATACTTTTTCGACAGGCCTCGTATTTCCCCATAACACCCATGATTGGAAGCTGGGTAGTCTGCACTGGTTCCATTGCTAGTTCCATTAGGGTTAGGGTGGTGTTCCCTCCCCCTTTTTTCATGCATAGCATGCACAAAATTATTTTTGTGGCCTTAGCAGATTTCTGCCCTTTTAGTTTGAAACAACATTTTTTTAGATAACCTTTTTGGCCACAACCATGACAATTACTGTCTTTATAGGGGCAATCTCTACGCCAGTGCAAACCACCACAGCCGCTGCGTGCTGATTTGGGGCTAGCTTGTGCCTGAGTCTTGCCCTGAGCCTTGTACGCAGTTTGCTGAACTCTACTCTGACCTACATTGAGAATAGAATTTGATTGCCTCAACCCCACTGTTTCTCTTAGTGTGGTTTCTTTAGCAGTAGCTAGATCCATGGCCTTTCGCCATGTCAGGCCAGCTTCATTCAGCAAGCAATTTTGAATTTCATTACTGGACACACCCAATATGAATCTGTCCAGCAGAGTCTCTTCTAGCACTTCCTGTTTGAAATTACAGGAATGTGAAAGGGCCTTCAAGCTAGCAACAAAATCAGCGATGCTTTCCCATTGTTTCAGGTTCCGCTTATGGAACCTAAATCTCTCCAAGATTTGGATTCTTGCTGGCTTAAAATGCCGTCTCAACGCTTCCACAGTCTCGTCATAAGTAGCATCAAGGGTTCTTTTTGGAGACACTAGGTCCTTAATTAGCCTAGCAACTTTTGGACCCACTAGTGAAATTAGTGAGGGGGCTTTTTCCTTGTCTCCTATTTTGTTTATTAAAAAATAGCAGTGTAATCTAGTTTCATAATCTCCAAATTCTTCCTCTAAAGGATTAAATTCTCCCACTGAACCTATCAATAGCATATTGAATTTTTAGTAAGTTTAACACACCGTGACTCATACTTAGCAAATCGGAAACAATACGTTGTCATTGACGACGCAAAATCAGACCCACAGACAATTAGCCATGGGGTTCCACAAGGATCTGTCCTTGGGCCTCTCCTATTTCTAATTTTTATCAATGATATCATTAAATCTACATCATACTTCAAATTCATACTTTTTGCCGATGACAGTACCCTTTCTGCGGTCCTTCCAGACCAAAATCCCGCTAGGATGGCGGAGCGTATAAATAATGAACTTCATAAGGTTTCATTGGGGCTTAAAGCTAATAAAATAAGCCTTAATATCGATAAAACAAAATATATTACATTCTCATACAAGAAAAACATATCTCTCCCACGCATTCAAATTGGCGAAGATGAAATCGAAGAAACCTACTCAAGTAAATTCCTCGGCATCATAATAGACAAACAACCCCTCAGGGGGATACAACTATTGTATCTATGGGAATTAGCGCTCCCAGGGGAAAAATGTGAGGGCCCGAGCTGAGAGTTAGGTAGGCCTTCTTTTTGTTGAATTTAAATGTTTTTTTTGTTATGTTAAGGACCACCTTTTTTCGGTTCACTACTGTCCTATTTTTCAGCACCTCTTACTTTTTTCCTCAACTTTTATCTTATTTCATGAACTTCTTTCCCATCTTACTGTTTCTATGCCTTTTCTGCATAGATTCCTCATTTTCTTATCTCCATACTAAATGGTGCCTTCCTCCTTCCTCTCTTCGATACGCTCTATCTTTGCAGCGGTTAGGGAGGCTTAAACTAACTTATAATCTAATCTAATCTAATCTAATAGACAAACATCTAACCTTTAAAGAGCACATCGCTCATATTAGTTCTAAATTATCAAAATCTATCGGAATCCTAAATAAAGTTAGAAATTTCCTGCCTGAAACAGCCTTACAAATGCTCTACCGAACGCTCATTTCACCATACTTGCAATACGGAATAGAAGCATGGCACGGAACTGATAAAAATAAAACCAAAAAAATTTTTACCCTGCAAAAAAGAGCCATAAGAGCGGTAAAGAATCTAGAATATAATGCTCACACAAATAACTCATTCAAAAATTTACGAATACTTAAGCTCTCGGATCTCTACGAAATCTCCATTTGCAATTTCATTTACAAAACATTAACAAATGGTGGCGACAAAAGCCTAAAACAACTATTAACTGCGCAAACTGGTCATCACGACCATTTAACCCGAAATAGAAGTAAATTCATGCTTCCTTATTACTCAAAGGCTCGGTCACAACACAGTATCCTCTTCGTTGGAACTAAAACTTGGAATTCAATACCTGCGGAGATCCGTGAAAGTAATTCTTATAAGGTATTCAAAAAAAGTCTCGAGTCTCACTTCCTATCAGATTACTAGTCGTGCAAGATCACAGAGTCAAACCTTGTCCCCTACATAACTGGTCCTAATAATGTAATTTGCCTTGGTAATTTCGCCGATCTTCAGTCTGTTCTTGAATCGTTTGTCGAATATACTGTTAAATCTAGTCCATATGAACTATATTGTGAAATGAAGTATCTAATTTCGAGTTAATTATCTCATTGATCAGTCTAATGCGTCTCTAGTTTAAGTGAATTAGGTTAAACATTATTGTACTCCTAAGACTAACCTTGATGGTAGGATGCCCTAGAAGTCACTGAACTTATTCGAGCCCACAGGTAGCTATACTCAAATTTGACCATTGTACTAGACTTAAGAAACATTTTATCTCTGTATCACCTGTGGTAAATAAATTGTTTAAATTATTTAAAATTGTGAAAAGTAGAAAAAAATCACAGCACAAATAGTACAATCACTAGATCAATTCTGAGTTTCTTCACCAGTCTAGCCCGTCTAACAACACTTGTTAGAACAGAACAAAAAAAAAATTCACTGGGCAAATTCTATGTTCCATCACTAGTCACTACTACTTAGCCACTCCCAGTAGTTCTACCAATACCTCGCCGCCAATATAATAGACCTAGTAATCCTACACTAGAGCACAGTATAGGTTAAACAACACCGGCACAGTATCTGGGTTCCACATAGACACAACACAGTAATAGTGCTGACATAAATAGACAAATGCAATGACACATTACATAAGGTAAATAATCCACTCACCTCTTAGATACCCTACAACTTAGATACTCAACTACCAGACATGTGGCCAGCAAGAGTAGAGCGGAGATAGGTGGGAATATATAGAAAAGAGTAGAGTAGAATTAAGTACATTAGTTTGTAGTGAACGCCCTTAGCCACACTTCAGCCTAATTTCATAAATAATAAAAACTAACATCCTAAAATTAAATTATAAAAATATAAATATTTTTATAAAATTACAAGACCGAATTTATTCGATAAAACCCGAAATTTTACCAAAAATGTGCTTCGAAAATATTTGCTGATCACGTTTCTGTCCGTCACTTCCGTTTGGAAACACTGCGCAGAACCATTTCGCAAGCGCTCAAAGCGTATATAAGGCCGGCTTTCCAGGCAGAGTCATCATTCACGTAAGAGATTCTCCTGAGTGTAGTGATTGGGCCCCAGAGGGGGCATATGTAAGTAACAAGTGTTTAATGTTAAGTGTTTTATTGTGTCTAGACTAAATTATATTAATCTGTGTAGTGAGAGCTCATTTTTGTGATTAACTTAGGAACATTCACTATGTTTTCTCTGTGCCGGTGTTAGTTAGGCACAAGCTTCAAGCTCACTGCCCCATCTTTGTCATTGTTTTCCCTTTTGTATTTGCTAGTCTCCGATGATTCTTCATTGTGCTCTCAGTATTAGTACGATGTTGGCATTAGCCCCTTAGATATTTTTTCAGTGTTGAGCATAGTGTTTAAGACACTTTGCTATCCACAAAGATCACTTATGAGTAAGTTCAATATTGTTTCCCTGAATTTAATTTAGCGTTTGCTAGCCTATGCTAAAACACTATAACTTTGTTTCCATCTTTAGTTTGTTTTTACTGTTGTGTCTTTTTATATGTTACTCCTTTTTATATGTAATTTTGCTGCGCCTAGCAGCAATACTTGCTCAACTGAATTATAGAGAATAGGGGCTCCACCTTTTCTCATATTTACTTATGTTACATTATTGAATTACCTCAGTGTTGTAGCTATTTTACTTCTAGCTGTTAGTTCATTTAGATTACACACTCAGTTGTGTTACTGCTTGTGGTATCAAGATAGAGATTATGACCAGTTGGTCTTGAACACCGGTTCTGGGTGTTAAGATGATTCAGGCTGCAACTCAGGCGCTAGAGCTGCGGACTGTTCTTAGCACTAGACTTCTGTCATTGTTCTTCTTGTAAGCAGCAGACTGCAGCAGTCTTGCACATGTGTATAAATAGGCTCGTTATCGTACAAATTAATCCAGCTCGATGTTCCCTCACAGGATCTACTGGACCACACATTGCATGCACTCACAAACACGTTATGGAGCCACACCCTAACCTCTTAATTGCAGCCACTCTGCATTAAGAAATCAAGGAGCTTACATACTCCAAGTCTCTTCCTCCTCCTCTTCAAACTTACTAAACTGGAAGGCCTTCATCCCTGCAGCTAAGCCTCTAAAAATCTCCAGTTGAGACAATTGGGTCGAGAGCCCCATTCTTACCGAATTTACTCAACCGTTAAGCTTTCCCACTTAGCGTCGGTACCTCACACACTTTACACCATCCTGAACTTCACACTCCAGTACACGCTTCCACAAGCCTGAGCTGAACGCATCGTCTGAAGTTCTTCAACCGTCTCGGACTCTCCCCAAGAACGTCTCACGAATCAAGAATCAAGCCCCCACACGTCAGCCTTCAACCTCAACCTTAATAAACCCAAAGGCGAGATAGTCTGTTATCTCATTCTCCCCAAGTGATGGTTCGCATTGTGGTTTTTATAAGATTACCTGTTTGATTATTTGACGCTTGAAATATTGCGTCCGAACACCGTGCTAAACTCCTTCTGAGTAAGTGGCCATATCAATTCATATAATTTTTTATGCCTTCCCGGGCGTCTGGTGACCCTGCCTCATCACGGAATGCCAACCTTGTTCAATTTAAAATTAATCAAATTCTTAACCTTTAACCAGCAAACTAGAACATTAAACTGGTGATCTTTTTTACTTCTTGCTCTTCAAGCTTTAACTAGCAAAACCTAGAAGTTTAAAAGTTTAGAAATTAGAGTGTAGATACTCAGCCACAATAAGTAATTATATACACACACTCGGCCAACATCCACTGTTGTTGGGCCCGAGACCAATAGGAGACTGACTGCGAGTGTTGCTCTCACGAGCGTTGCCAACTTTAGGTCTCTCTAACTAGAACTTACACTACTCGCTATGTTACAGGTTTAATCATGAATGCTATTAATATTATTCTTGTTGACAATCAATGTCTAGTTGAGCAAAATCAATTTCTAAAATTATCAACTCCAAGCTGTCACGAGAAGTCAAATGAGGAAAGCACCGAGACAACTGCGTGTGCTAGTCAACTTAAAGCTAAATGTCAAAATGAAATGGCTACACAATTAGAAATCAAATAATCAAGCATGACTTGGCATTCTAGAACACCTAAGTTAAGCCGTCCGTGGGAAAAGTTGAGTTTAGAGTCGGCCCACTAAGGGGATATTTTTGGCATTGAACTTTAGAAAACTTACTAACTAGTTTTCAAAATATGCCCAAATCTGCCTAAATCAAGCACATATTACATGGAAAAGGGTTTTTATATACTCAATGATTAAATATTTACACCTAGTTACTTCCTTGCAAGGTCTTAAGATACAATTGGTTCTAGAAAGAATCTAGGCAATTATTACCAGCTAACAACAGTAACTTAACCAATACACCAAACCTAAATTTGCTCAATAATTTCTTAAGCTATCTAAAATAATAATACTAGGCACAATGGGATAAAATCCTATCTTTTCATTCACATAACATAAAGAGTTATTGAAGTTAAGATCTAGTCTTAAGAGAAGTTGAGGCAGGAATAGTGACGCCAGCAAATATAGGAACATAAACGAACACAATGCTCGTGACATAAGGAAAAACCTATACTACAGCACTTATAAAACCTGGCAATTTTAGTTGTAAGGTCAATATGGACACGAATGGTGATTTGGATAGTTTTGTAGGAGGTTGCTATATTTTTGTAGCACCTCCCTCGAGTCTATCATGGGGTTTAAGCCCCGGTAAGGGAAAGTAACAAATCGGTCCGAGAAATGGGTTTATTGTTTATATTACTGAGGCCAGTAATCTCAAGAAGTAACGAGAACGTAAAATAGTGCGACTAAAAGTGTAAACGTAAGGGTAACTTGAATAAAACGAAGGAAATGAGGCAATCGATAAAAGGAATAAGTGAGATGAGCCTCGAGACATTAAGATGATATTAGACGTTGCCACATTAACATAACGACATTATAATGTATGGTCAGGTGCGAGTAAGGTGCAAGTAAGTGGGTAAACAAAAAGGGGGTAGCGCGGAGTAGGCCTGTGAAAACGGTCTACGTTAATACACATGTAAAGACATATTTCTAGCACGTTGACACGCCTAATGCAATTATTATATCTAGGTACAAAAGATTTAAAAGAAATGACTATAAAGACTATGGACACATATCATTATTATTTCATTATCAAAATTCAACGTAATGTCTGTAAGTCGCACTAGTAATCACGAATTATGTAAAGAAATAACTATATTATTTTATCGTAAGCTCCGTTCTAAAATTCTCAATGTACTATAAGAACCAAAATTTTACACAGAACACAAGGCACGAAAGTAGTAGTTATTTCATCAACACAATAATTAAACACTGGCAGAAAATAGACACTCACCCAGACGGTTCAAGTTGGGAATACGCTACGTCTACATCCTGACGTAGTAGCTAGGCAAATGGGCTGGTGTCTACAGCCTCACGGTCGGCCTTGGCAAAATGTTGCCATAAAGGTTCACTCAACTCGTCTCGTAAGACGGTGTAGATTTAATCTATTTTAATATTTATTTATCTTTGAATAAAAGACTGTTTAAAAGGTACAAAATTACTTTATGTTAAATTCTAAATTTTTATTAATTATTCAGCAATTGTCCGGGCACCACAGTTTCACTAAATATTTACCCGTATAGCACAAGAGAACACGCACGAATGACAGTCAGTTTGAATGATGCGCACGAAGCAAAATGGTTCTAAGTGGAAATGCCGTCAAAGGAGACGCTAGAAAATACATTTCTGTCGAAATATTTTGGGTCAAATTTTAATAGAATTCGGGGCAATCTTGAGTACAATTTGTACCCTAAAATTATGAGAATGATTGTAATGATGTTATTGGATTTTAAGATAGAAGTTTTAATAAATTATAAATTTTGACTGGTATGAAGCTGGAAGTTCACTACACTACCTTGGATATTATTAGTAGTATGGTAACCAATTTATAATACCCTATGCCAATACACATAACAATCCTACACTAGACTTCATCGCAGTATAGGTTAAACATCACATGGATAATATTTGTGATCCACATAGATTTAAACTTTGAAGTTACTCGGGTAGGCCGAATAATTCAACTTCAGCTGAAAAATCACTTTACAATCAGATTTTGAAGTTGGGGATCACCAAGTTTGATGTTTAATTTATTAGTTCAAGCTTGAAGAGCAAGAAGTAAAAAAGGTCACCAGTTTAATGTTCTGGTTTGCTAGTTTAAGGCTGCGAATTGGGTTGATTTTAATTTGACAAGGTTGGTATTCCGTGATAAGGCAGGGTCACCAGATGCCTGGGAAGGCATCAATATTGAATGAATTGATATAGCCGCTTGCTCAGAAGGAGTGGGGTCCGGACGCAATATTTCCAAGCGTCAAATAATCAAACACGTTTGTTCATAAAAACCACAATACAACCATCATTTGGGGTGATTGAAACAAGAACACCTCGCCTTTGGGTTTTATTGGTGAAAGAGGGTCCACGCCGAAGTGCGAGGCTTGATTCTTGGTTCGTGAGGACTTCTTGGGAAGGCTCCGAGGCGAGTGAAGAACTTCAGATGGTGTGCCTCCAGGTCAGGCTTGGGAAGCGTGTACTGAAGTGTGAAGTTTGGGGATGGTGTTAAAATGGGGAAGGATCTGAAATAAGTGACTCGGCCTTTGAGGTTATACCTGTTGAGTATGGAAAATGACGCGGGTTGAGAAAACTCGGTAGGAATCACGGCCTCGGCTCAATAGTGCTAGTTGGGGTTATCATAGGCTTAGCTGCAGATAAGCAGGCCTTCCAGCATAACAAATTGGGGAGTGAAAGAGGAAGCGAGGATACGAGGAAGAGGACAATAGGAGGAGGTAAGCTCCTTAATTCCTTAATGCAGAGTGGCTGCAATCAAGGTGTGTGAGAGTTGACTCTAAAATGTTGTGAGTTAGGGAGATGGGTTGTCCAAGGTCCTGTGAGGGAACAACAGACTTGGATTAATTTGCCCGGTAACAAAACAATCCATACACATTTGCAAGACTGCTGCAATCTGCTGCTTACAAGAAGAACAATGGCAGAAGTCTAGTGCTAAGCTCAGTCCGCAGCTCTGGCGCCCGAGATGCAGCCCGAAAACCTTAACACCAGAATCGGTGTTCAAGACCAACTGGTCATAAGCTCTATCTTGATATCACAAGCAGTACAATATCGTTAAGCAATTGGCTAATGGAATTTAATTATACTGGTTGTCATCCAGGTATTCTGAAAGTAACCAGCTAACTGCTGTCAGTTGGCGATTGTGACTTGAGTCACTCACAAACTACACTTATAACTCAGCATGGGACTGAAGATTTAATTTTTCGTAAAGGGAACTAATTCCCAAACAGGAGAAAAATACAACTGAGTATGTAATCTAAACGAACTAACAACTAGAAGTAAAATAGCTACAGCTCTGAGGTGATTCAATAATGTACACAAGATAGGGGAATCTAAAGCACCAAATATGAGAAAAGGTGAGGCCTCTATCTCTCTAAAATTCCTGGGAGCTAGACTACAACTACTCCAGCTTAACACTTAACTATTTTTAAGATTCAAAAATTACTGACCTAATATGCAGCATGATTCTGAAGTATTTACACTAAAGATGGGTTTTTATTTACAAGGGTGCACGAAATAGAGATCTTAGTTTCATTGAAAACAATAGAGCTGTGACAGCTTAATTCTGGCTTCCAAAAATAATTTGCTTCTCCAATACATATCCGGCAATTTAGTTGCCAAATAATAATTGAATACAAATGAACCAAAAAAAGTGGCACAAAATACATATAAAAAATGGAGTAACTAGAAAATACATATAAGAATGATACCTAGTAAAAGACAAAATCAAGATGGAACCAAAGTTGAAGTGATTCAGCAAAGGTTAGCATAAGCTCAATTAAATTTAGGGAAACCATCCTTGCTAAATCTTGGCTGAATTTAGTGGACAGCCAAGTGTCTTAAAAAACGTTATGACTCGGCACTGATAAAATACCTAACAAGCTAATGCAAACATCGTAATAATTGAGAGCACAATAGAGATTAATCGGAGGCTAGGAAAACAAAAGGGAAAACAACAATGACAAAAATGGCGCAGTAAGCTTGGACAACTTGTGCCCAACTAAGCACTTGCACAGAATAAAAAAACAGAAGATGTTCTTAAGTTAATTACATAAAAAGTTGAGTTCTATTAACAAGGACAAGGTACATATATTCAGTCTCACCCGTCGCTGCAAAACACCAGAACAACACACAGGAGAGCTAGCGTAAGAGTGCGTCTCAATTTCAAAATGGCCTGCGCAGTGTTTTCAAACGGAAGTGACGGACGGGAAAACGTGAACAGCACAATATTTTCGAAACACATTTTTGGTAAAATATCGGGTTTTATCGAATGAATTCAGTCTTGCAATATTACGAAATTCACTAAATTTGTATAATTTAATTTTAGGATATTAGTTTTAATATTTTATAATTTCGAGTGAAATGAGCCCCGAAAGTTCACTAAATAGACACAACACAGTATAGACTGAGCATAGACTGAGTAATAGCAATGGGGCTGACATCAATAGTAATATGTAAGCGAATAGGCACTTACTTCTTGGATATCTCAAAGCTATGAATATGCTCAATAGTCAAGTCGCCAGTGGGATAAGAAAGAAGAAAATAGTTTATTTCAAAGTTATCACATGAGATACATGCTAACATATTGGCTTTTAAAAATATCTTAATATAAGACGTCCTAAAACAAAAGTTCCATACGAGGAGTACTGTTATAATCAGTAATCCTACACTAGAGCACAGTATAGGTTCCACATAAGCACAACACAGTAATAGTGCTGACATAAATAAACAATGCAATGACACATCACAAGTAAATAATTCACTCACCTCTTAGATATCCTAAAACTTAGATACACAAATACCAGACATGTGGCCAGCGAGAGTAGAGCGGAGATAGCTTGAAATATATAGAAAAGAGTAGAATAGAATTGGTAGTAGGTAGTTAGAGAATAACTTAGAGGTAGTACTTAGCCGTCCGGGATAATCTATATACACACTCGCAGTCAGCATGAACTGTTTAGCTGGCTAGCACCAATCGGCAACTGGCTGATGATCTTGCCGTCACGAGCGTTGCCATCTTTAGGTCTCTCTAACTAGAACTTACATTACTCGCTATATTACAAGTACTAATTGACAAACCATCCGAGGTGTAGAAATAGATAAGCCATACGAGGCATAATAATTGACAGAATATACGAGGCGTACTAATAGAAAAATCATACGTGGCGTGCTAATAGTCTAACTCTGTCAAGCGGTAGTTTAATAAGAAATGAAAAATATCATCTCTCGGATATTTTATATTCCAAGAGATGGCTAACAACTTATAAATGATTCGAATACTACTAAAGAATTCTTCGGAACTCCCAAGTTATTAGTTGAACTATCGAAGTCAGAGAAAGACAAAGAATGCTATACCGGAGCAGATTGAAACACCATCGTAAATGACAATCAAGTATTGAGAAAAGGTTAGTCACGAAGTAATTTATAAAGAACGTCGCCCAAAAAAGCACGCACATCTAGAAATGCGTAAACAAACTTACAATAAAAAATGAAATGCATGGCTTGTTCGGCATAATAATATAAAGATAATTTTTGCACGAGCGCTTTATATCATTTGTCTGTTTATACTTTTTAATTTTTTTTTATTCACAGAAATGCCCTTCGGGGCCGTGATAGATCGATTTATGAATCATTAAGCAAGCGCAATCAACTTGATATTTCTGGAATTTGGTTCAGTGTTAACTGATCGCAGAGGTTTGGGTAAAATGTAATGTGTCTTGAGGTTTTACTTTTTGCGCAAAAAATAGAAACAGAAACATATATATGCACATGTTACAATTGGTGGTTATGGTTTAACTTTAATTTGGGTATTAACGTCCAATCATAATCGTTCTCGATAGTGTTCTCGAAATTGCGAAAAGAGGGATAATGAAGACTCGTTTAGGGGACTCAGCTTTGGATATTTTATTGGAGGAAGCCGGTAGGACGATGGCGTGCTTGACTTCTGACGATCTTCTCTTAGATGGGAGGAGTCCGCGCAGGCGAAGTGTTCCGGCGAATGATGACGTTGACAGGAGGTACGTGTGCGTGTTTGGTGGAAGTAAATTTTAGGGTACGGGCAATTTAACAAGTCAGAGAATTAGGGCTTTAGGAAAGGCTTCAAGTTTTAATTTTTGAGCCGTGATTGATGATGGTCAATCAATTTTACTTGGTCTTGGAGTATGAGAATTATTACACACTGAAGACAAATGTCCGTAGTTGGAGCAGATGGATTATTTAGCCAGTAAATTAGATAATTATACCAGGCTGAAATCAGCTCGCAAAACCGAGGCAAATGCATGGCAATAAAGTCGAGTTAAATGGTGTAACTCGAAGTTTGAGTGGTAAGTATAACTCAAGGTGACTTAATGCTCAGTGAGCGTAAAAAAACTCAAGTGTAAGGTTCAAGTGTTAGGGTCGAGTGTAAAACTCGAGGGTAAAACATCAGGGCCCAAGGATAATGTGTTGTGGCGTTTGTTGACGGCGATGACTCTGTAATAATTGAAGACGCTGAAATTTCTCAAAAATAGATCTACAAAGCGCCTTCCATCAAATTCCACTTGAGGATAGCGCGATACCTAAGACCGCGGTAATCACTCCGTTTGGTCTCTTTGAATTCCTAAAAATGCCTTACGGATTAAGGAATGCTCCTCAGACATTCCAACGACACATGTCTGAAATCTTCTCGGATCTCACCTTCGCCTATGTGTATCTGGACGACATTTTGGTGGCATCCGCAACCCCGGAACTACATAAAGACCATCTTAGGGTCGTGTTTTAAAGACTGTCCGACAATGGACTCCTGGTAAATCCTGCAAAATGTGAGCTCGGAAAGCCATCACTGATTTACTTAGGTCATGAAATCTCTAGCCTAGGTCTAAAACCTTTGCCTTCCAAAGTAGAAGTGATCAAAAACTTTCCTCTTCCACAGACTCAGAAGGAACTGAGAAGGTTCCTGGGTTCTGTTAACTTCTATCACCGCTTCATACGCAACTGTGCTCAAACCAAGCATTGCTGTCGTTGGGCTTCGGTCACCTTTTTAGGGTGATTGGTAGCGCAGTCGATAGCGTGCCGGCTCGGTAATTTATAAGTCCTGAGTTCGAGTCTCGGAACTCCTTGTGTACATTTATTTCGTTTCAACTTGTGGAAGCAGCAGCTTCTCGTACCAGATTCAGTATCTGTTTCTGGGAGTTTACTAGACTGTGAACTCTCGATAAAAATAGGGAGTAAAACCTTAGCTCCTTTGTCAGATTTGCTCGAACCTAAACGAAAAGGTAAATCTATTGAGGTAAAATGGACGGAGGATGCGCGCAAAGCTTTTGACGAGATTAAGCATAAGCTAGCTACCGCGACTGAATTATCCTACCCTATTGCTAATGCTGATTTCAGTTTGGTAGTTGACGCCTCAAGTACTGCCGTAGGTGCCGTTTTGCAACAACAAGTAGGTACTAATATCTCTCCCCTTGCTTTCTTTTCCAAAAAGCTATCGCCCACTGAGCGTGCTTATAGCGCGTTCGGTAGGGAACTCCTTGCTATCTATCTGTCTGTGAGACACTTTCGCTATGCTCTAGAGGCAAGGGAGTTCGTGATCTACACAGACCACAAACCCTTTACATCAGCGATCAAGATGCCGTCTGAAAGACATTCGCCAAGAGAAGCTCGACACCTTTCCTTCATTAGTCAATTCACCACTGATATCCGATGTATCAAAGGTCTCGACAATACTGTCGCTGACTGTCTCTCTCGAATCAATTCTGTCCAAACCAGTGGTGAAATCACCTTCGGAAATATTTCCAAGACTCAGAAGGAGGATCCTGAACTTCAGGACCTCCTCAAACCTTCTAACACTTCCTCTTTGAAATTAACTTTGGTTGACGGCGTGTACCGTGATGCTGAGCGACCTTCTCGTTTGTATCTTCCTGCGACTCTCCGCAGAGTAGCTATTCTTCACTATCATTCTCTCTCTCATCCTGGTATTAACCGTACATTGCGTTTGATTTCCGATCGTTTCGTCTGGCCAGCGATGCGTAAGGAGGTCAAGCAAATTGTGCAAAATTGCCATGCATGTCAGAGTAGCAAAATTGTGAAACATAATCGTGCAGCGTTACAGAGCTGTGCTTTTGCTGGACACAAATTCGACTCTGTACACCTAGATTTGGTGGGTCCTTTGCCTTTATCGCGTGGTCAGTCTTATTTGTTGACCATCATTGATAGGTTTTCTCGATGGGTTGAGGCCGTGCCTCTTCCTGATACCCAAACTGATACTGTAGCTCGCGCCTTTGTGACCACCTGGATTTCCAGATTTGGGGTTCCTTTAGGTGTCACGCATGACCGGGGATCACAATTTACCTCCAAATTTTGAAGTGAGCTTAGCACCGCTTTAGGGTGTGAAAACGTAAACACTACCGCTTACCATCCGCAGTCGAACGGACTTATTGAGAGGGTCCACAGAGACTTAAAATCGGCATTGCGCTGCCTTAATTGCAGCCAAGATTGGACTGACAGACTTCCAGTAGTACTGCTGAGTATTAGGAATTTATATCGGCAAGATCAGCAATGCACAGCAGCAGAAATGTTGTATGGGAAAACACTTCGTCTCCCTGGCGACATTGTTGACCCAAAACCTCTGCCTGAATTTTCATCTGCTGACCGTTCCGTATATGTAACCTGTCTCAAAGATTGCATGCGTCAGATCAAGTATGTTGCTCCACGAATGCCTCAAACAAAAGACAAATTAGATCCTGCTTTGCAAGACTGCACACATGTGTACGTCCGTAACGACGCCATAAAACCTACACTCACGCGCCCTTATGATGGCCCATTCAAAATATTGAAAAAGACGCCCAAGTATTTCATCCTGGAAAGATCTGGTTCACATGACCCTGTGAGCATCGATCGGCTAAAAGTCGCGTACACTTCCGATCATAGTGTAATTTCTAACTCATCATTCTCTCCACAGAATTCCCTTTCCACTGAGACTCGATCATATCTACCATCTCAGCTTCCTCAGTTGGCTGCATTGTTGCCTAGTCAACTAGAGTGTAACCTTTCTATGTGCCTGTACATTCAAACCCTATCCCTAAGCCTATCGTAGACTCTACTCCTAGCCCTCTTACTGAAACAGCGACAAGTCTGGAGAGACCAGACGAGCCCGCTGCAGTAACTCCTGTTCCTAGAACTCTTGCCGACCTAAATTTGCAGACCCGTTTGGTGAAACTTCCCCGCTCAGTAACTTTCTCCGACTGCCAGACCCGCTATGGTCGCTTAGTTCGACCTCCTTCCCGCTACGAATGATGATAGCGGGTGGACCTTTCGGTCTGCGCCTTGGGGGGTAATGTAGCATCAGCTAAATAAGAGTAAAATGATAAAAATTTCCATTCGCACTTAAATAAAATGATTATTAGCATTAAAAATCTTACTCTAAATTATTATTAATAATTTTCTAGTTCTAAATCGTAATCATTGAAGTTTTTGTGTAAATACATGAGAGATAAAATAATCAATCGACATTTCGAGTTTTAAGCCGCCGGAAGTGGCAACACCCAAGCGCGACGCTTGAACTCACTCACTCATTCACTCTCTTTCGTGACTCTCTAGCGTGCGTACAGCTCTCGTAAGTGAAAGAAATTAAGTGTGAGAATAGAGAAAACCTGGTAAAGTATACAGTGTAAATGATCCGTGTGCATGGTGTTAAACTTAAGGATCTGTTCATCGTCGTGATGTAGGGATAAACTCGAAAATAGTGTTAAAATTCTTAGACTAGCATGTTTTATTTCGAGTGCTACCTCAACGTGACAAAGCGTATAAATTTGCGTGTCACGATTCATTTCCTGTGTCGAGTCATTAGTATATCCAACTATGTTTGTACCTTACTACAAAGTATACACCTTGCAGCTGTCATATTAATTCAAGATCCGTTCACGGAATACTGGTGATAGAGCGCGGCTAAAACGCCGGCGTCTTTGTTGGTAGTGTCTTTGTTGCCGATGTCTTTGTTTTCCAAAACCTTGCGGAGCACAAACTGCCGTCTCGTGTCATTACTCTGTGATTTAAATCGCACTCTATGCATGTGGAATAATATTTCTTTTTACAACATACTTGCAGTAGTTTTCTTAAATGTGTTTGACGGGTAAATAATTAGGAATGCCTTTTATTAATTTCGTACGGATTATAGAGTACGAAGATTATTCATGTATTGCCTGCTAAAGTTTTTAGTTTTTTTTACATTTCATTACTCCATAAATCTTGCGCTTAATCGCATCTATATTCAATATAAATCACTATCCACAATTAAATCATTTTTCCTTTATTCTTGCGGCAAAAATATATACTTGCATCTGCCATCGTGAACGCGTAGTACTCACGTACAAAAATACTTCGTGAACGCGTACGTTGTTTTGCCGGCGTTTATTGCAAATGGCGGAGCGTAGAAACCGCCGGGTCATTGTCACTTTAATGTTCACTGATTATGTTGCGGAATATTTTCTTTTTGCTGCAAGCGACACGTTTAGTGTTTCTTTTCTCAGTGTAGATATTATTCCTTTTTATTACAAATGATACTTACCAGAGTTTTTCAGTATGATTGATATCAATGAACTTTAGGATTTTCCCTCTTTTTTATTTCTCGTACAGATATAGAGATGTTCTAGAGTACGAAAAAGCATTAATTCTCATTCTATGCATTTTAGCCATTTTATATCTTTCCCTTCTGCTTCATGAATCATGTGTTATTCAGTCACACGAATTTGCCATAATTCCACAAATGGAATCACCGATATTGTAGCTCTCAAAAAAATCACACGTGGTTCATTACCAAAAATTTCCTTTAAAATTTCATGCCCTCTATTTAAAGTAAGAGCAGTGGTAAAAGAGTTTTGCCAGTTCTAAATTGATTCTATCCTATTTTGAGCTTGACAAAAGTGAGAACAATTAAATTAGCTCGTGTCGGATCTGTTGGATTTCTCAGAGAGTTCTACTTTGTGGGATTTTATCATTTACGGTGTGGGGACTGTCAGTGGTGGAAGTTTTCCTTGATGTCTCCCGGGACTGCTCATCCAGCGCCTTCGATTTTTGCAGAACCTCAACGACACCGCCAAACGCCCCCACACTCACTCCCTGGGCCTGAGAGACCTCATTTACAATCTATTCCCTTTGCGATTCATATTGGGTTATTTTGAAGCTAGTAAGCCTAAGACTCCACTCCCCGGCTAGCTAAACTACCTGTTTCGACTACGATAACTCGCTTGTCCAGCTTGGGATTAATAGAGCTGATACCTTAATGTGACACCACCAAACGTCACGGTTTTTTCAAAGGCGTGTGCTACTAGTTAGTCTAAATTGGGCTTATATAAATTCCCACACACAACTCATCACATCCTGCTGACACCATCGCGCGCCGGACCTAGCTGGGACGGAGAGGCTCACCTAGAGAAAATCTTCCAGTCAAGCTCACCGCCAGTCAGCCTGGCGTTCCTCCGAATAAAGACCGAGCTGAGTTCCCTCGCCTCATTACCCTTCTCTCACGGTTTAAGAATACTATCGAGTGATTGATTAGGGTTTGGAAGCGGATAACTAGCACCCCCATCCAAATCCTAACATAACCGTGATCAATGCCTGCTTGGCTCACACTGACTCTGACGTGCGCTGTCGGCCTGCGACAGCAATCGGGCTTGATAGACTTTCTGTCGGGTTTTCGTGACCGTTGGGGTAGTTTGAACTTAAATATTAGTTCTTGACGGCCAAAAATTCGAACAATTCTCGATAGTGATCTGGGAAATTTATGAGAGGGATAATGAAAAACGGATTTTTGGACTCAGCTTAGTTCAGGTGGAGTTTATTGGAAGAGGAACCAGATGGACTTCGATGAGCTTGACTGGAATCCCAGTGAGGTCCGGAGTGCCGGAGGTGAGCTTCGGTGAGCGCTGGCGTAGCTCCGGCCGGTGGATGAGATTTTTAAGTGTATCGAGTTCAGGATATTCAATTTACTGTGGGCAATTTTTAAACAAGCACAACAATCGGTGCGTAGCTATTTGTGTGGGCAAGGCATGCTTAATTTTGGAGCAGGTGAGTTTGATCAAGGTGCCGAGCCTGATGGCGATGATGACTCTTGGTTTGAATAGTACTTAAGATCCAGGCACGCGGAATTTCAGCGAATGCAAAGCTAATTCAATGGTGCCCGTACTTGTACTTTTAGGCAGTTGAGAATTAAGGCCCGTAATTAGAGAATATATCCGGCTAAAGGCCCCAGAGCATAGCCTAATCCAATCCAAGTAGCAGGCCCAAAAACGGCCCAGGGAGAATGTTGTAAGTGGTGTGTGTGATGACGTTGAGGTCCTGTAAGGTCAGAGGAGCTGGATGAAACGTTCCAGGAGAGACATCAAGACATTCCACCACTGGCAATCCAACATATAATGACAACTCTTCCAACACGGAGAAATCTGAGAAACTCCCACAGGTTGGACACCAGCTACTTTAAGGATTCTCACTTTTGGCAAACTCAAAGAGATAGAACAGATTTTTGGTTGACAGATTTTAACAATAAATAAATTGTTTAAACTGTTTAGCTTTCAACACTGTTCACTAATGCCTCTGGCTTTAAAAAATCTGAGTATTAGGTTTAAGAACTTCCGGTAATAAAGATCGTGATTCCTTACAGAGACTACGGGCAAATCAACACGAGATCTACGGAATATCGTGATAATATCAAGGGACTGCACTTTTGAAAGCAGTAAGAACAAACATAAAAATCCCAAAGTTCATGGATATAAATCCTACTGAAAAATCCTGGTGGATATCATTTGCAATAATAAAGGAATTAAGGAATAATATATATCCCAAATGATAAAAGGAAAAGGAAAACCTAAGCGTTGATTTCACAGGCGGAAAATACGCGAAGAAAGAAAAACGAAAGCATGAAAGTTCCGTGTGGCGATTTAGCCGGGCGGCTTTACGCGTCGGCCTCAGCCAAACCCGCCGGCAATTTGCACACACTCAAGATAGGCAGATGGCAGTGGGTGTTTTGTCACAAGAATGCGATGAGTTAAATTAAATTTAATTGAAATGTTTCTCTATTGAAATAAGGGCGGTTACGTAAAGGTTTCAAAGAGTATGGAATTAAGAAATGAAATTCCAAAACTTAGCAAGCATAGACATGAATACTTTTCGTAATTTAAACTACTGCAAGTCGGTTTGTAAAAAAAAAAGAATAAATGCTACTATAACACATGCCTATAGTATTTATAGTCACAGAGTAGTGACAAGAGACGGCGGTGTGGTGTTCCGCCATTAAACAAAGACGCTATCGACAACGAAAGCCGGCAAGTTCAGCCGCGTTAGTTCCGAGTATCGAATCATGAATGGAACTGCTGGTATATACTATTATCGTAAAGAAAAGGAACGAACATGATTATGCTTTGATAATAAAATCATGACACGGAAATGCAATGCGCATCTGACGCAAAATTTCACGCTAAGTTACGTTGAGAAACAAAACAAAACACTGAATGAAAACATGCTACATCACAATTCCTACGCATAACTACGTATCCAAATAACGCTGCCTGTCAACTATTAATACTCACTGAACACGAAGAAAGAACACGATTATTTTCTAACACTGATTACTCACGAGAACGAAGAAAGAACACGATTATTTTAACACTGATTACTCACGGGAAAAATGCTGTGAGCTGGCTAGTCAACCGCCAAAGTAAGAGTGCTCTATTTGAAACAGCGACGCGCATTGCGCAGTATTGCCACCAGAGGCTTCTCTCTCGAAAAATGTAAATTGTTATTTTATCGTCTCATGTATTTACACAAAAACTTCAATGATTACGAGTTAGAAGTAGAAAATAATTAATAATAAATTAGGGTAAGATTTTTAATGCTACTAATTAATTTATTTAAGTACGAATGGCAATTTTCTAATTTTTACGCTTATGTAGCGGTATGCTACATTACCCCCCAAGGCGCAGACCGAAAGGTCCACCCGCTGCAATCATCTGTAGCGGGAAGGAGGGCGAACTACACGACCCTGCCGAGTTCGGCAATTGGCGAATGATACTGAGTGGGGAAGTTTCACCAAACGGGTCTGCAAGTTTAGATCGGCAAGAGTCCTAGGAACAGGAGTTACTGCAGTGGGCTCGTCTGGTCTCTCCAGACTTGTCGCTGTGTCAGTAAGAGGGCTAGAATTAGAGTCTACGATAGGCTTAGGGATAGGGTTTGAATGTACAGACACGTAGAAAGGGTTACACTCAAGTTGACTAGGCAACAAGGCAGCCAACTGAGGACGCTGAGATGGTAGATTTGATCGAGTCTCAGTGGGAAAGGAAATCTGCGGAGAGGATGATGAGTTATAAGTTACACTATGATCAGAAGTGTATGCGACTTTTAATCGATCAATGCTCACAGGGTCGTGTGAACCGAATCGTTCGAGGATGAAATATTTTTGCTTGCGTTTAAGTACTTTGAATGGGCCATCATAAGGGCGCGTGAGTGTAGGTTTTATAGCATCATTGCGGACATACACATGTGTGCAGTCTTGCAGGGCAGAATCCAGTCTGTCCTGAGTCTGAGGCATTCGTGGAGCCACATACTTGATCTTACGCATGCAATCTTTGAGACAGGTTACATAAGCGGAACGGTCTGCGGATGAAAATTCAGGCAAAGGTTTTGGGTCAACAATGTCGCCGGGGAGACGAAGCGTTTTCCCGTACAACATTTCAGCCGCTGTGCATTGCTGATCCTGTCTGTGTAAATTTCGGATGCTAAGTAGTACTATTGGAAGTCTATCAGTCCAATCGTGACTGCAATTAAGGCAGCGCAATGCAACCTTGAGGTCTCTGTGGACTCTCTCAATAATAGTTGATGTATTTGCACACCCTAAAGCGGTGCTAAGCTCACTCCAGAATTTGGAGGTGAATTGTGATCCCCGGTCATGTGTGACACTTAAGGGAACCCCAAATCTAGAGATCCAGTTTGACAAGAAAGCGCGCGCTACAGTCTCAGTTTGGGTATCAGGAAGAGGGACAGCCTCAACCCAACGCGTGAACCTATCGATGATGGTCAACAAATAAGAATAACCGCGCGATAAAGGCAAAGGAACCACCAAATCTAGGTGTACAGAGTCGAACTTGTGACCTGTGAATGCACAACTCTGCAGCGCCGCACGATTATGTTTCACCACCTCACTACTCTGACACGCATGGCAATTTTGCACAATTTGCTTGACCTCCTTACGCATCGCTGGCCAGACGAAACGATCAGAAATCAAACGCACCGTACGGTTAATACCTGGATGAGAGAGGGAATGGTAGTGGAGGACAGCTACTCTGCGGAGCGTCGCAGGAAGATACAAACGAGAAGGTCGCTCGGCATCACGGTAAACGCCGTCAACCAAGGTTAGTTTCGGAGAGGAAGTGTTAGAAGGTTTGAGAAGGTCCTGAAGTTCAGGATCCTCCTTTTGCGCTCTTTCAATGTTGCCGAAAGTGATTTCACCACTGGTTTGGACAGTGTTGATTCTGGAAAGGCAATCAGCAACAGTATTGTCCAACCCTTTTATGAAACGGATATCAGTGGTAAACTGACTTATAAACGACAAGTGTCGAGCTTCCCTAGGGGAATGTCTTTCAGAAGGCATTTTGATCGCTGAGGTCAGAGGTTTGTGATCTGTGTAGATCACAAACTCCCTCGCCTCTAGAGCATAGCGGAAGTGTCTCACAGATAAGTAGATAGCAAGAAGTTCCCTACCGAACGCGCTATAACCACGCTCAGTGGGCGACAGCTTTTTGGAAAAGAAAGCAAGAGGAGAGATATTAGTACCTACTTGTTGCTGCAACACAGCACCTACGGCGGTACTGGATGCGTCCACAACGAGGCTAAAATCAGCATTAGCAATAGGGTAGGATAATTCCGTCGCGGAAGCTAACTTGTGCTTGATTGTCTCAAAAGCTTTGCGCGCTTCTTCTGTCCATTTTACCTCAATAGATTTGCCTTTTCGTTTCGGTTCGAGGAGGTCAGACAAGGGCGCTAAAGTTTGAGCACAGTTGCGTATGAAACGATGGTAGAAGTTAACAGAACCTAGGAACCTTCTTAGTTCCTTCTGGGTCTGTGGAAGAGGAAAGTTTTTGATCACTTCTACTTTGGAAGGCAAAGGTTTTAGACCTAGGCTAGAGATTTCGTGACCTAAGTAAATCAGTGATGGCTTTCCGAGCTCACATTTTGCAGGATTTACGAGGAGTCCATTGTCGGACAATCTTTGAAAAACGACCCTAAGATGGTCTTTGTGCAACTCCGGGGTTGTGGATGCCACTAGGATGTCGTCTAAATAGACATAAGCGAAAGTGAGATCAGAGAAAATTTCAGCCATGTGTCTCTGGAACGTTTGAGGTGCGTTCCGGAGACCATATGGCATCTTTAGGAATTCAAAGAGACCAAACGGAGTGATTACCGCGGTCTTAGGAATCGCAGACTCATCCAAGGGAATTTGATGGAAGGCAGACTGCAGGTCTATCTTAGAGAATATTTGTGCTCCCTCTAAATTTGCACTGAAATCATGAAGGTAGGGAATAGGGTATCGATCAGGTAAAGTAACGGCGTTCAACCTGCGGAAATCCCCGCACGGTCTGAATTCACCGTTAGCCTTGGGTACTAGCAAAAGAGGGCTAGCCCAAGGGCTTTTGGAAGTGCGAATGATGCCATTTTCGAGCATGCGCGCAAATTCTTTCTTAGCTAACGCCAATCGATCAGGCGGCAGTCGCCTAGCACGGGAGAAAACTGGCGGACCTTGCGTCTCTATGAAGTGCTTTGTGCATGTTTGCATGCTATTAGAAGCTAAGTTAGGGTTTGTTAATGCTGGGAAATTTTTAAGTTCTTGTTCAAACATGCACTCCTCCTTGAAAGCAATCGAGAAGGAATGCAAGACATTTGCTCTAGTTATGCTACAAGCGGGAATTGAGATCCGTGTCTCCTCGTCCCTAATTCTACGGTTCTTAATATCTACAATTATGCCAAACTTGGCTAGAAAATCAGCACCTATTATGGGCTCTTGGACTTCAGCTATCAAGAAAGTAAATGCTAATTTTCTCCTCAATCCCAGACCGCACTCTAAAATTCTTTCACCGTAACAAGGAATTGGCGTGCCGTTTGCGGCGCGTAATGTCGCCAACAATGGGTTGTTTTTGTCTTTTGCCGTGGCTGGGATAATTGACACACTGGAGCCAGTGTCTATTAAAAATCGATACTTGGTGACGGGATCGAGAATAGTAAGGAGGCGAGTAGTCTGGGAATGAGGCAACGCAGTACTCGCTACTATGCGTCGCTGTTGGCGTTTCCCGAAGTCATTTCGGTATAACGAGGACAGTATCTAGAGGCACATTTGCGAGCTTGGTCACCAAATTTCATGTGGTACCAGCATAAATTGCTACTAGCATCACGAGAGCGCGACCTGAAGCGGCGGTCTTGATTTGACCTATCATAAGATCTACCTCTATCAAAGCGTTGAGGAGGAGGAGAAAGATAGTTTGAGTGATAGTCATAGGGATAGTCGTAGGCATTTTGGTGGCTTTGGAATCTCCCTGGGCCTTGCTGAATGTGAGCCACACTCTGACCTATTTGAAAATTTTGGAGAGCTTGCTTTATTTCAGCGATGTCCTGCTGCATCTTATCTATTGTGGCTGAGGATTGATTTTGCGCCGTATTTGACGGGCTAAAATTTGTAGCTCCTACATTCAAGGAAGCAACTGGTGGTTCTCGTGGCAAATTAATATTGCGCATCACCGTCTCTGCGGACTCCGCTAATTTTTCTAACGTTTGCTCGGGCCCTGCCAGCGATAGAAATGGACGAACGTTCGGAGGAAGCTTAGTCATGAAAACTTCCTTCAGAAATCCCTCAGCTACGGCAACACCCGTAGCGAGTTTCCCCAGTTCTTTCACTAGCGAAGTGGGAGAGAAAGAGACAGAGACAGATGGAATCGCTGAGGCGTCTACAAGACTTCGGAATTTGTCCGCATCGGACATCTGAAGCCTTGCCAAAATTTTGCCTTTCAGGATTCCGTAAGGATTGAGAGGTGGAGGGTTTTCTAATATTTGGTTTGAGTCATTCAATAGTTTTTTGGGCGCGGCGGAAACAAGCGCATAGAATTTGTCTATGTCATTTATTATTTTATGATACCTAAACACGGCTTCACACTGTTGAAACCAGGTGTGAGCGTCCTCCGGAATAAAGGGCGGGAGCCTAATGGGTTTTGAGGGGGCTCGATCTTCATTATCTGATTCAGTCATGCTAGCGATCACTTTTGGGATGCACAATTAATGATATCAGTGCCTAAGACTTGGGATTAAGTGGCAAGGGTTTGCGTTAATTCTTTTACCTACTCAATCATTCAAATTAAGTTGAAACAGAAGGAAGGAAATATGAAATTGGAAACGAGAAAAATTTCTGCGGTATGCGGCAATTTGCGTAGGCACAAGAATAAAGCAGGTGAGAAAAAATTATTTTTCCTACCTACTCAATCAATCAATAACGTTGAAGAAAACGGAGGGAAAATGGAGAATGGAAACGCGAATTTTACGGTAGTCAGAATGCACGTAAGCACGGAAATAGAAAAAAATATTTTTCCTACCTACTGTGGCACATGAAACAAACAAACAAGGACAGGATAGCGCTAAAAAAAAAATTTTGTTAGAGCTGCTCAGAGAACAATTAGCACGGTCAAAATCCACAGGAATCTCTCAAACAACTACGACATGGGAAAATTTATCACTACAATGATACGCCAACATTATCCTCTCACAATCTCTCAAACACTTCGAGTTGAGTTTTTATTTTTACGAGATTTCCCGGCCAATGCACCAGTGTCGGGTTTTCGTGACCGTTGGGGTAGTTTGAACTTAAATATTAGTTCTTGACGGCCAAAAACTCGAACAATTCTCAATAGTGATCTGGGAAATTTATGAGAGGGATAATGAAAAACGGATTTTTGGACTCAGCTTAGTTCAGGTGGAGTTTATTGGAAGAGGAACCAGATGGACTTCGATGAGCTTGACTGGAATCCCAGTGAGGTCCGGAGTGCCGGAGGTGAGCTTCGGTGAGCGCTGGCGTAGCTCCGGCCGGTGGATGAGATTTTTAAGTGTATCGAGTTCAGGATATTCAATTTACTGTGGGCAATTTTTAAACAAGCACAACAATCGGTGCGTAGCTATTTGTGTGGGCAAGGCATGCTTAATTTTGGAGCAGGTGAGTTTGATCAAGGTGCCGAGCCTGATGGCGATGATGACTCTTGGTTTGAATAGTACTTAAGATCCAGGCACGCGGAATTTCAGCGAATGCAAAGCTAATTCAATGGTGCCCGTACTTGTACTTTTAGGCAGTTGAGAATTAAGGCCCGTAATTAGAGAATATATCCGGCTAAAGGCCCCAGAGCATAGCCTAATCCAATCCAAGTAGCAGGCCCAAAAACGGCCCAGGGAGAATGTTGTAAGTGGTGTGTGTGATGACGTTGAGGTCCTGTAAGGTCAGAGAAGCTGGATGAAACGTTCCAGGAGAGACATCAAGACATTCCACCACTGGCAATCCAACATATAATGACAACTCTTCCCACACGGAGAAATCCGAGAAACTCCCACAGGTTTGACACCAGCTACTTTAAGGATTCTCACTTTTGGCAAACTCAAAGAGATAGAACAGATTTTTGGTTGACAGATTTTAACAATAAATAAATTGTTTAAACTGTTTAGCTTTCAACACTGTTCACTAATGCCTCTGGCTTTAAAAAATCTGAGTATTAGGTTTAAGAACTTCCGGTAATAAAGATCGTGATTCCTTACAGAGACTACGGGCAAATCAACACGAGATCTACGGAATATCGTGATAATATCAAGGGACTGCACTTTTGAAAGCAGTAAGAACAAACATAAAAATCCCAAAGTTCATGGATATAAATCCTACTGAAAAATCCTGGTGGATATCATTTGCAATAATAAAGGAATTAAGGAATAATATATATCCCAAATGATAAAAGGAAAAGGAAAACCTAAGCGTTGATTTCACAGGCGGAAAATACGCGAAGAAAGAAAAACGAAAGCATGAAAGTTCCGTGTGGCGATTTAGCCGGGCGGCTTTACGCGTCGGCCTCAGCCATGTTGAAACCTTTCATGTAGCACCTTGAATGTATATGTGTATAATACTGATAATGTTACAGTGCTCTTGCGTAAGAATGTATTTAGACAGCACTATGCGTTGAGAACTGAGCTCATGGTTCTTGTGGATCTCTGCTCGTGGTTCTCGGGCTTGGCTGGAGCCTACTCCACCGCTACCCTTCGTAATGTAAACGTGTGTCCTGCTGTGTGTACTGATTATACAAACTCCAAGAGTCTCGTCTTCTTAACCTACGTCCATCAGGTTATGGGCCCAGTAAACCTTCCGATGAAGCAATATCAAGTGAGGTTATCTTAAGTCCCGAAGCGAAAAACAGCCCGGGACAGCGAGAACAGAAGTTGGTGATTTGTTAGTGCTGTGTGAGACAGAAACGGTGAAAGAGAAAGAAACATGGCAGGCTCCGTAAGTGAAAGTGCAAAGAACTGCCTCACGGCTCTTAATGATAAAAACTATCCTACGTGGAAGCTGCAAATGAAGATGATTCTGATGAAGGAAAAACTGTGGAACTTGGTTCGAGGAACGGAAACCATGCCACAGACTACGGACGAGACTGCTCGAAGAAAATTTGAAGAAAGACGTGACAGTGCACTTGCAACAATTGTGCTTGGTGTCGAAACAAGTCAACTTTATTTGTTGGGTGATCCTACTGACCCTGTGCAACTATGGCATAAGATTGAAGATACATTCCAGAAGAAAACTTGGTCTAACAAGTTCAGACTACGCAAAAGACTCTACAACATGAAACTAAAAGAAGACCAAGACTTACAAACTCATCTCAAAGCATTTGTCGAAATATTTGAGTCCTTGAGTGTGATTGATGACGCAGTTGATGAAGAAAGTCGTGTAATAATCTTGCTGTCGTCACTTCCCGACCATTTCTCCACACTGGTGACTGCACTGGAAGCTCATGAAAAACTACCGTCATGGGATATTGTGACAGAGCGTCTTCTGAATGAAGAAGCAAAACTGAAAAACCAAAGTGCTTCAGACTTCAGTGAAAAATCCCTTGTGACCTCCAAATTGAAAAACTCACGATGCTTCGAATGCGGAAAATTGGGACACCTACGTACCAAGTGCTGGATCTATCAAGAAAAATTGAAGAAAGAAGATGGGAACCACACAGAAAACCAAAACAATTTTGTAGCAGGTAAAACAAATTATATCGGTGCATTGTCTGTGATAAATATCAATAATTGTTGGGTAATTGATTCCGGTGCAACAGCACACATGTGTAATAATAGGAATGATTTTTCTTGTATGAATGAGCTATCTAGTCCAATTAACATTGAAGTTGGTGATGGTAGAAACTTGCAAGGTGTTGGTGTAGGTGATGTTGAAGTTATGGTGTTGTTGCCTAAAGGTCGAATAGATACCTGTGTTGTTAAGAATGTCTTGTATGTACCTGGTTTAGCTTACAATTTACTTTCCGTGCCTCAGATTACAGAAAGTGGAAACTCAGTTTACTTTGACGAAAGCTCATGTAAGATTGTAAATAAAGACGATGAATTAATTGCCTTAGGCAGTAAAGTAGGAAAATTGTATAAACTTAATTGCACCCTTAATTCAGCCGCTAAATGCATGAACGTTTCCTCTGATGAAATTCTGTGGCATAAACGATTTTGTCATCTAGGATTCAATAATCTTAAGAAATTAGGCACTAAGAATCTTGTTAGAGGTTTTGATTGTTCTGTGAGTGGAGATAACATTTTTTGTGAAAACTGTTGTGATGGTAAAAATCATAGGCTTCCGTTCCCCAAAACAAATCACAAAAGGAAACGCCAACCCTTAGAACTTATCCACAGTGATGTGTGTGGCCAGCTTAATCCCATATCACTTGGGAGTGGAAGGTATTTTGTAACCTTCATAGATGACCACTCCAGATATACTTGGGTGTACATTATCAAACATAAGAGTGATGTTTTCAAAGTGTTTCAGGAGTTCAAATCCTTGGTAGAAAATCACTATGATCACAAAATTAAAATTCTGCGCTCCGATAACGGTGGGGAATACATCTCTAATGACTTTGAACAATTCCTAAAAGGGGAAGGAATTATCCATGAAAAAACTGTGCCTAAGACACCTGAACAAAATGGAGTTGCAGAAAGAATGAATAGAACTCTTCTTGACTCTGTCAGAGCTATGCTGTCTGGTTCAAAGTTACCAAAATCATTCTGGGGTGAAGCTATATCAACTGCCGTGTATGTCAAAAATAGGAGCCCTGCTAGTGCATTGAATGATATGACCCCTTATCAGGCCCTTAATGGACACAAGCCCAACGTACAGCACCTCAAAACCTTTGGCTGCAGTGCGTACGCTCATGTCCCCAAAGATGAGAGGGAAAAACTTGATCCAAAATCTAAACCGTGTGTTCTTGTAGGATATGGAAGTGGATCCAAGGGATATCGTCTGTATGACATAAACAGTAGAAGGATATTTTTGAGTAGAGACGTTATGTTCAATGAATCTCAGCAGATGCCAATTGAGAAGGAGCCTTCAGAAGTAAATGATGGTAATTTTTCTCTTCTTCCTCAGGATCCAGAGCCAGAAGACTCTGAGGGAGGGGTGGAGCATAGACAGTCAGATGCTGGGATGGAGGGAGTGCAGCCTAGACAATCAGCCAGATATCGACGGGCTCCTGATAGGTTTGGTGAATGGGTGTATTTAATGAAAAATGAGCTTGATATACCATCTTGTGTTCAAGAAGCACTCAGTGGACCAGAAGCAAAACTATGGGAAACAGCTATGGAGAATGAGATGGAGTCTATAAATCAAAACAGAGTATGGTCCCTTGTAGAGTGTCCTAATGACAAAAAACCTATCAAATCAAAGTGGATCTTTAAAAGAAAAACCGGACCCGACGGAAGCATTTGCTCGTACAAAGCTCGCCTTGTGGCTCAGGGCTACTCACAAAAATATGGCATCGACTACGACGAGACCTTCAGTCCCGTGGTTCGATTTGAGTCTGTCAGGACAGTACTAGCTTTGGCTGCCAAATGCAACATGCAAGTCCATCACATGGACGTTGCAACAGCCTTCCTTAATGGAGAACTGATTGAAGAACTATATCTGGTTCAACCTGACGGTTTTATTGTCAAAGGCAAAGAAAATCTGGTGTGTAAACTACAAAAATCGCTCTACGGACTAAAACAAGCTCCTAAGTGTTGGAATACTACACTAGATAGCTATTTGAAGAAATTGGGTTTTGTACAATCTAAGAGTGATGCTTGTATATACACTCGTGTTCAAGATAAGAAACTGTGTATTGTGGCGGTGTATGTAGACGATCTAATAATTGCTTCTGAGTCTGGTGATGAAATAAATCAAATAAAGTTGAGCCTTTCTACCCAATACAAAATGAAGGACCTTGGTGTGCTGAGTTACTTCCTAGGTGTAAGTGTTGTACAATTTAAAAACAATGTCTTCTTGAATCAAAATGCCTACACTGAGGCTCTGTTGTCAAAATTTGGCTTTGATAATTGTAAACCTGTTGCAACTCCCGCCGATGTAAACGTAAATCCGATATGCTCCCCAAATGATGTCGAATTTGACCCTGCCACTTATCAAAGTGCTGTAGGTAGCCTTTTGTATTTGTCAACCAGAACTCGACCTGACATTGCATTCGCAGTGAATAATGTTGCTAAATACAGCTCCAAACCTCTTGAACAGCATTGGATGTGTGTTAAGAGAATATTCAGGTACCTGAGAGGCACCTCTAAACTAGGTCTCTTGTATAGCAAATGTTCTGATACTTGCATTGGTTATTCAGATGCTGACTGGGCTGGTGATAAAAATGACCGAAAGTCTACCTCTGGTTACTGTTTCACCCTCAGTAATTCGGTAATTACGTGGAGATCTAACAAACAAACTTGTGTAGCCCTCTCAACTGCAGAAGCCGAATACGTTGCTCTTGCCGGTGCGGCTCAAGAGGCTGTCTGGTTAAAGCACTTACTCAGTGATCTAAATTTTGGGACTATGGAACCAATGGTTATAAACGAAGACAACCAGTCAGCCATCTGTCTTGCCAACAATCCCAAATATCATGGGAGGAGCAAGCACATCGATATTAAGTTTCACTATGTACGGGATCTTGTAAGTAACAAAGATATAGACGTAGTGTATTGCCCTACCGACGAAATGCTCGCCGACATATTCACCAAGAACCTGCCGATAGAAAAGTTCTCTAGACTAAGAACGAAGTTAGGAATGGTCTCATCTGACACACATTCAATGTGAGAAGGAGTGTTGAAACCTTTCATGTAGCACCTTGAATGTATATGTGTATAATACTGATAATGTTACAGTGCTCTTGCGTAAGAATGTATTTAGACAGCACTATGCGTTGAGAACTGAGCTCATGGTTCTTGTGGATCTCTGCTCGTGGTTCTCGGGCTTGGCTGGAGCCTACTCCACCGCTACCCTTCGTAATGTAAACGTGTGTCCTGCTGTGTGTACTGATTATACAAACTCCAAGAGTCTCGTCTTCTTAACCTACGTCCATCAAGCCAAACCCGCCGGCAATTTGCACACACTCAAGATAGGCAGATGGCAGTGGGTGTTTTGTCACAAGAATGCGATGAGTTAAATTAAATTTAATTGAAATGTTTCTCTATTGAAATAAGGGCGGTTACGTAAAGGTTTCAAAGAGTATGGAATTAAGAAATGAAATTCCAAAACTTAGCAAGCATAGACATGAATACTTTTCGTAATTTAAACTACTGCAAGTCGGTTTGTAAAAAAAAAGAATAAATGCTACTATAACACATGCCTATAGTATTTATAGTCACAGAGTAGTGACAAGAGACGGCGGTGTGGTGTTCCGCCATTAAACAAAGACGCTATCGACAACGAAAGCCGGCAAGTTCAGCCGCGTTCGTTCCGAGTATCGAATCATGAATGGAACTGCTGGTATATACTATTATCGTAAAGAAAAGGAACGAACATGATTATGCTTTGATAATAAAATCATGACACGGAAATGCAATGCGCATCTGACGCAAAATTTCACGCTAACTTACGTTGAGAAACAAAACAAAACACTGAATGAATGAAAACATGCTACATCACAATTCCTACGCATAACTACGTATCCAAATAACGCTGCCTGTCAACTATTAATACTCACTGAACACGAAGAAAGAACACGATTATTTTCTAACACTGATTACTCACGAGAACGAAGAAAGAACACGATTATTTTAACACTGATTACTCACGGGAAAAATGCTGTGAGCTGGCTAGTCAACCGCCAAAGTAAGAGTGCTCTATTTGAAACAGCGACGCGCATTGCGCAGTATTGCCACCAGAGGCTTCTCTCTCGAAAAATGTAAATTGTTATTTTATCGTCTCATGTATTTACACAAAAACTTCAATGATTACGAGTTAGAAGTAGAAAATAATTAATAATAAATTAGGGTAAGATTTTTAATGCTACTAATTAATTTATTTAAGTACGAATGGCAATTTTCTAATTTTTACGCTTATGTAGCGGTATGCTACATTTCTGTTGCTGATGGCGCATCATGCTGCCGAGCGGCCAGAGAGAGCTCTAGGCTACTCGTCGATGCAGCATGAAGCACGTGTAGTGAACCTTCGGCACGCAACTCAGTATAAATTTCGGAAATTCTCAAAATGATCATTAAAAATTCAGTAAAATAAATCCAACCATTAGAATAAAATTTCATTACGGAATTAATTAACTTCTATCCTCAATTCTATTAAAATTGTGCACTGAAAAATTCATTCTCTAAGAAATCACTTTTGTGTTGTAACGAAACCCTCCATGACGCTGTGTCGGCAACATTTTCACTCGCACTAGCGCCACTCGTACCAAGTCATTGAAAGTGTGTGCATCTCGTGTTCTCTGGTGAGAATTAAAGTATTGTGTGTGATTTTGCTGTTCTACGGGTAACTATATTTATGTATTATATGTAAACCGTCAACAATATTATTGTGTATGTATTAAGAAAAATTGCCTAAATTTTCCAGAGTGCTAAACGCTTAGGATTTCCTTGCCCAGAATTTGGGTTCCCCACAGGCCATTTTTCCTTGTGTATTGTTGTATATCTTATCTTAAAGTTTTTAGCAAACAATTCACTATTCAATGTAAAGCCATTTTCAGGGAGTTTTCCCCTTTTGTTCTTAAGATAATTTTATTTTAACATTTCAATATGATGTCATTTAATTCAGGCTAGAAATTTTCCTTTTCTTAAAATAATTTTTATGTCAACATTTCAATGTGCTGTTATTTCTCTCAAGGTTAGGATTTCCCCTTTGTATCAAAAATAATTTATCATGCCAAAATTCAGTATGGTGTTATTTGTTTATCAAGCTAGAATTTTCCTTTTTGTCTAAAATATTTTTAGGCCAATATTTCAAAATGTGTTTATGTTTTATCAAGTTAGGCTAGCACCAATTATTTTTTAGTCACAGATGTATCCTTCTGAATGCACCTAGTCCTGCATCAATTACCAATTATTGCCCCAACTGTATTTCTAAATTAAATTAGGTAGATAATCAATTAGAAAAACACAAATAATTCTTGATTCTGAAGAATAGATAGTTAGTAAATTTAATTAAATAGTCATTGTACATTGATTATTTCAGTTAGGAAAAACTGGAAACATGAGTTTACTAGTTCAATTGCATTTAGCAAATGCTGTAGATTTGTACCATAATTGATTAATTAAGTGAGACCTAGGCTCAAGTGTTACTGCTCATGCCACCTTAGTTGTCCAGGCAAAGTTGCTGATGTGTTCAAGCCTCTAATCAATTGAATTGGAATAATCTATTGATCGCCATGGTCTCATTAGGGTTTTTGCCATCTCTTGTGTGTTCCAGTTGTAATTAATTGTGTTCTCAAGTTTTGTATGTTTATTAAGTCAGATCTATTTAATTTGTGGAATTCCCTTGAATTTTAGTCAATGTTTAAATGTCATATCGTGGGAAATGAAGCCATGATAGGTTATTTACACCATAGAGATTGTATCTTCGGTAGTTACTTACCTCAAGTCGAGTCACATAAATAATCATTCTTTCCTGATCATTAACTGTAGCAAGAATTCCTATCATAATCACTTTAGTGACAACTCTTACTATTGATTTTTGGTTAGGTCAATTTGTGTACATAAAAATATTAATAATTAGTCGTTACCTGATTTAGCTAAATTAGGGTGATTATGCTTACCTCGGAAAGTCTCCGAATATTCTAAATTCCCAACTCCTGGAAATTCTAATCCAGAAATCATCCAACTATCTGATTTGGGGCTAAATTTAGTTTAACCAGTAATTGGTCGCCCTCAACTGTAGCTACTTGTTCCTTTGACCTCTTGGCAATGGCGGCTACCTCCAGTGGTTGTTGTCACTATAACTCATAGGATGCCTAATACTATTCTGATATGTATCCTCATGATCAATGTTCTCTAAATCCTTCTTGTGCTCTGATCCTCCTCCTCAACTACCAATTCTGTGCACTTTGTGCATAGATTCCGCGTTCCCTCTACCCTTTTCCAAATGGTGCCTTCCTCTCTCCTCTCGCAGGACACCTTTCACGTTCAAGTCAAGGAGACCAGGGAATTCTCATATAATAATAAATAATAACAATAATTAGACTGCACGTGCCCTCTCTGGCACAATTCCTAGCTTAAGTCAAGTAATCTGTATGACAATTCTAGCCTTAGTTAGGACCAATACAGTCAGCCCTCGACGGCGGCTTAGCGTAAACGTTCGAATTAAACACTGCCAACTCTTAAGATACTCATTGTAAATAGCAGTCAAAGCGTAGATTATTGGGCGGCAGAAGCCTTTAATATTAATGAAGACGAACTAACTTACATTGCCTACCCAGTAATATTCTTATCTCATGTATTAATCTTGCACTCCAATCCGGAGATGATCGTACACGACGCGTCACGATTAATAGTACCCGGAGAATACTAGTTGGGAAAGTAAGGGCATGTAGGGAGATTCATGATTGTCCATACGAGTACTTATTGTTGCGACTGCCTCGCCCTTGTTCAGGCGCCAGAATTGGGCCGGGGCACCCGCATATAATCCTCTATTTTGAGGCAATCCTGTAATTCAGCAGTAAAGCTCGCAGCCTGGCTTGCGTAGCGACTGTCTCTCCTTGTGTTATCATGCTTGAACAAGTAACCCAAGCTAATCTCCCGTACAGAAGATCCTGGGAGGCCGACACACAAACAATCACCTCCAACATTCAATCAACATCCCTCAAAACTCTGTTCGCCACACGGCTATCAATTCAACTAAGCCACACGGCTATCAATTCAACTAAGCCACACGGCTACCCATCAACCACCCAAGCCTCAAGGCACTAGCAGAAAATAACTACCTCCTTCATATACTCATATAATCAAACTGTTACCGCACCTGCGGAATATTACACTAACAAATCCACTCTCGCCGGGATCCACCCCGGATTCCCTCGAGCCGCGGCACCTGCTGAAGTGCGGCTACTCACTGGACCCGGATCTCCTTCCTCAAGAAGTGGACCTCCATACTGCTGCCGTAGTCACGGCACTCAGAGTCGTCAAAATAAAACCGAGGCGAGAATATCTAGTTCCTTCATTATCCTGCAGAGGTCAATAGTGCAAGTGAGAATATAGATGCCAGGAAGGCAACTCGAATACCCCAAACAGAAACCCCTTCTGAGTCAGATTCATTCATTTGTTATCAATTAAGTGTGCTCTACCCCGAGCACTGGTGGCCCTTAAAATAATAATAGCATCCCCCCCTTGTTACTTGAGAAATTCCTCGCTATTCCACCTTTAAAATTCAAACTCAATTAGTTCCCCAATTTGGGAGAAGTTCAAAGTTCATATTGGTGACTATTAATAGCATTAATACCAGAGTGTTTTTCACTTGCACAGTTGTCCTTTGTGGGTTGATGAGCGCATGCCAGTGCTGTCGACTTCTGTTGATGGTTGTCTTGAAGGAGGTAGTACTCTGCTCCTCATTATTCAGTAGCCAAACATAGCATTTCCTCCCTAAACTCTTCCCTAATAATAAGTTATTGCTACTGCAGCCTATTCTAACAAATTCTTCATGTTTTTCAATTGCTACTGAAGCCACCTTTTTACAAAACTCTTCATGCATTTCCATTGCTACTGAAGCAAAAAAACCATAGGAGACCTTCTAGGATAACTTCCATTGCTACTGAAGCTCCTAACTAATAACCTTCGCAATTTCCATTGCTACTGCAGCACCATTGCTACTGAAGCACCATTTGCACCATTTGGAAACACCTGTGTCAAAATTAACCAAAATGACGACCCCAGAGGGCACGAATGATCACGCAAACTCCGCACTAAAATTGGCACCCTTCGAAATGAACGGCATCGATGCCTGGTTCCTTCAATCAGAACAGTTTTTCGAAAGCCTGAACATAACGGACGAAAAGCGGATGTACTTTGCCCTAGTTAGGAGTTTACCCACGCAGGTGATAGATGACGTTTCCAGCTTCTTGGACCCTAACCTTGATAACCCGTATACCCGCTTAAAGAACGAAATGTTAAAAATTTACAGTAAGGATCGTTTTTCTCGGATTCTAGCCCTTTCGCAAAATCAATCAAATCAAAATCAATCCCCTATAGCGTTGCTCAAAAACATGAGACGCTTAGCGAAGGGCTATATGGACGACGAAACACTCAAAGCATTGTACATCCAGCGTTTGCCTGCTCACGTACGACCTTTCCTCATTTCCCCTAACGCCCCCGTGGCACTAAACGAGATAGCCCAATTCGCCGAAAAACTCCTCGATCCGGAAATATCGGGCCTGAATAGCCCAGTCACGCCCCCTGCAGTAAATCAAACTAGTAGTAGTAGTAATAGTAGCGGCAGCGCCACTGACGCGCTGCTACGAGAACTAGCTCAGCAAGTTGGAGCGTTAGTCGCTACCCAGCAAGCCGAGCGTGCCAACACTCGTGGAGTTGTGCATGCGGTAACCCAACACCAAATACCACCGCATCAGCACACAAATTCTCACCCTCAAAACCTTCCTCCGTTTGACCGCCAGGCCCGTACAAATAGGTCATTCAATCAGTTTCAGAGGAACGACCCTAGACCTAACAATAGGCAGAATCAAAATCCTCAAGCTAAGGATTTGTGCTGGTATCACCAGCAATTTTTACATATGGCCCGGAAATGTGAGGGTCCCACCTGCCCCATGTTTGCACTTCTTCATCAAAAAAACGGGTACAGCGCGGCGTAAGAGCGAGTCAGGCGCCGTCGCTTACTAAACCGATATTGACTCGATGCCTCACGATTTTTGACCCTTTAACCAGCATTAGATTCCTCATAGACACGGGTAGCGCTGTCAGCCTTATCCCGGCCTCCCAAATAGAGAAACAGGGTACGGGAACCCCGAGCCTTAAAGCCGCAAACGGCTCACCCATCCTATGCTACGGCACAAAATCACTTACCTGCTCCCTCAATCTCAAACGTTCAATGGAGTTCGTGTTCATAGTGGCGGATGTGGACACGGCCATCATTGGTGCAGACTTTCTGCAGAGGTTTGCGCTCGTGGTGGACGTGAGAAACGGATGCTTGTTTGATAGCGAGTCCAGTGAAAGAAGGCCTCTCCACTCGGTCAATATGGTGAACGTCACAGCAAACGTGACTTGCAACGTCACTATCACTTGCCCCTACGAACGGGTGTTGGCAGAATTCCCTGCCCTTTCCTTACCTAACGTAAACCCTAATCACAACACGCTGACGGAACACTATATTGAGACGAGTGGTCCGCCCGTTCACGCTAAAGTAAGGCGTCTTCCCCCAGACCGATTGCAGGAGGTAAAGTCTGAATTCCAGCGGATGATAGCTGATGGGACAGTTCGTATCTCAAAGAGTCCCTGGTCTAGTCCTTTGATCTTAGTGCCTAAAGCTAATGGCGAGACGCGGATCTGCGGGGATTATAGGATGCTTAACGCAGTCACCACACCCGATAGGTTCCCCATTCCCTTATTGCAGGATTTCACTGCGAATCTCGCAGGGACAAAAATCTTCTCTAAAATAGACCTCAAACGAGCCTTCAATCAGATTCCGATGCACGAGAGTTCTATTAAAAAGACCGCTGTGTGCACGCCGTTTGGTCTGTTCGAGTATCTTCGCATGCCATATGGCCTGCGTAATGCTCCTCAGACCTTTCAGCGTCACATGACGGAAGTCCTTTCCGACCTACCCTTTTTGTACTGTTATCTTGACGATGTACTAGTGGCCTCGGGGACGCCTGAGGAACATGTACATCATCTGAGAGAGCTTTGCAAACGACTAGCGTCGCACTCACTACTGATCAATCCAGAGAAGTGTGTGTTGGGAAAGAAGGAATTGACTTTCTTGGGTCACCACATTAGCGAGAGGGGAATTAAGCCGCTTCCCGAAAGAGTGGCAGCCTTACGGAACTTTCCGAGACCAACGACCCAAAGACAGTTGCGCAGGTTCTTGGGATCGGTTAATTTTTACCACCGATTCCTGAGGAACTGTGCAGAGACCCTTGCCCCGCTCACCTCCTTGATTAAACCTAAAAAAAGAGGCAAACCCGTTACGGTCGAGTGGACTGGGGAGGCAGAGAGAGCGTTCGAGCTCATCAAAGAGAGACTCGCTACTGCTACAGAATTAGCTTACCCACACCCTGAGGCAGAATTCAGCCTGTTGGTGGATGCGTCGAATATAGCGGTCGGTGCTGTGTTGCAGCAAACTGTAAATAATATCACTTCGCCGTTGGCGTTTTTCAGCCGCAAGCTCTCCCCAACCGAACAACGTTACAGCACGTTCGGGAGAGAGCTCCTAGCCATTTACTTAGCGGTAAAGCACTTTCGCTACACCCTTGAAGCTCGTCAATTCATAATTTATACCGACCACAAACCTATACTCAACGCTATCCGAATGCCTCCCGAGCGCCATTCCCCTAGGGAAAGCCGGCACTTGAGTTTTATCGCGCAGTTCACGAGTGACATCAGGCACATCAAAGGCGAGGAAAATACGGTTGCTGATTGCTTATCGCGTGTGTACAGCGCGGTACTAAACCCGTCAGCACCCGAGTTCCGACCCTCAGTACAAGCGATTTCGCTAGCCGATGTCATTCGTGCGCAGCAGTGCGACTTGGAAATCCATAACTTAATTGAGTGCCCCGACTCCTCCTTAAAACTCTCACTCAGAGAAGGCGTTTACTGTGACGCTGATCGGCCGAACCGTTATTACCTGCCTAACAGCTTGCGTTTGCCCGCCATTAAGCATTACCATAACTTGTCACATCCTGGGACGGATAGAACTTTCCGCCTAATCGCAGATCGTTTTGTCTGGCCCGGGATGCGTAGGGCTATAAGAGAGTTCGTTCGTCATTGCCCAGATTGCCAAGCAAGCAAAGTCACTCGGCACAACAAAGCCGCAATTCAACCTTGTGCATTTACCGGCAGCAAATTTGACGCAGTCAACCTAGATTTGGTAGGCCCCCTACCTAATTCTCGTGGGTATAGTAACTTACTTACCATGATCGATCGCTTCTCCCGCTGGGTCGAGGCTGTCCCCATCGCTAACATAACTGCAGAAACTGTAGCACGCACTTTTGTCGAAACGTGGATATCCCGGTTCGGAGTCCCTTTGAGCATAACGCATGATCGTGGGGTTCAATTCACTTCCGCCTTGTGGTTAGAGATCTCCAAAATCTTAGGTTGCGCGAACATCTCGACAACGGCGTATCACCCCCAATCTAACGGACTCATCGAGAGGGTTCACCGTGACCTCAAAGCGGCATTACGCTGCTTAAAATGTCACCACGATTGGGTCGACAGGCTACCGATAGTATTACTTACTCTGAGGAACCTGTTTCGTCAGGATCAAAAGTGCACGTCCTCTGAACTGCTTTACGGGCAATCACTACGATTGCCTGGCGATGTTGTCGATCCCACGTACCAAACTGATGATTCCCCCAGCCAAATCGCCGATTACGCAGCACGCCTAAAGCGCGTCATGAGCGAAGTAGTCTACATACCACCTCGCCTCCCTTCACCATCTGAAAGCTTAGACTCTTGCTTACAAAGTTGCACCCACGTTTACGTCCGGGTAGACGGGGTAAAGACCCCTCTGCGACGCCCCTATGATGGCCCCTTCAGGGTCCTCAAGAGGTCCCCGAAACATTTCATTATCGAAAGGGGTACCAAGAGCGACAGTGTCAGCATAGATCGTCTTAAGGCGGCGTTTTTGTCCCTCCCGGACGACACCCCCACACACTCTCGTGAACCACAACAACCCAGGCTGCAAATCACCCCCAGGTCAACACCTGTCGAGCCTCCTGGGTTGCACCTGTCCGCTTGGGCTAAGACCCTTCCTCCCACTATGGAGTGCAACGAGTTCGTAGTTCCCCCGTATACCGTTCAAAGAACGCCGTTGGAAACTGGGGATTCGGGTGCCTCCACCTCGGATAGTGCTTCTACCACTTTAACCCCCCATCACGGGAATCCCCCAGATACTCTGTCATTGTCTCAGTTGGGGATCCGAACGTCAACCTTCACAGCCCCCAAGCTTATTCCTCCTACAGCCCCCGAGCATTGTAGCAGGTCTGGCAGACCCCTTCGTCCGCCAGCTCGTTACGCGCAGTCGTAGGGTGGTTAACTCTGTTCTGTCCTTCTCTCCTAATTTTCTTTGGCTGTCACGGCTCTTGGGAACTTCTTCGCAGCCTGTTATCTTTCGCGTAATTGTCGGGGATCGGCTTCGCCGCTCCCAGACCTTTCGGTCTCCTTTGGGGGGAGGGTAGCTGTAGTGAACCTTCGGCACGCAACTCAGTATAAATTTCGGAAATTCTCAAAATGATCATTAAAAATTCAGTAAAATAAATCCAACCATTAGAATAAAATTTCATTACGGAATTAATTAACTTCTATCCTCAATTCTATTAAAATTGTGCACTGAAAAATTCATTCTCTAAGAAATCACTTTTGCGTTGTAACGAAACCCTCCATGACGCTGTGTCGGCAACATTTTCACTCGCACTAGCGCCACTCGTACCAAGTCATTGAAAGTGTGTGCATCTCGTGTTCTCTGGTGAGAATTAAAGTATTGTGTGTGATTTTGCTGTTCTACGGGTAACTATATTTATGTATTATATGTAAACCGTCAACAATATTATTGTGTATGTATTAAGAAAAATTGCCTAAATTTTCCAGAGTGCTAAACGCTTAGGATTTCCTTGCCCAGAATTTGGGTTCCCACAGGCCATTTTTCCTTGTGTATTGTTGTATATCTTATCTTAAAGTTTTTAGCAAACAATTCACTATTCAATGTAAAACCATTTTTAGGGAGTTTTCCCCTTTTGTTCTTAAGATAATTTTATTTTAACATTTCAATATGATGTCATTTAATTCAGGCTAGAAATTTTCTTTTTCTTGAAATAATTTTTATGTCAACATTTCAATGTGCTGTTATTTCTCTCAAGGTTAGGATTTCCCCTTTGTATCAAAAATAATTTATCATGCCAAAATTCAGTATGGTGTTATTTGTTTATCAAGCTAGAATTTTCCTTTTTGTCTAAAATATTTTTAGGCCAATATTTCAAAATGTGTTTATGTTTTATCAAGTTAGGCTAGCACCAATTATTTTTTAGTCACAGATGTATCCTTCTGAATGCACCTAGTCCTGCATCAATTACCAATTATTGCCCCAACTGTATTTCTAAATTAAATTAGGTAGATAATCAATTAGAAAAACACAAATAATTCTTGATTCTGAAGAATAGATAGTTAGTAAATTTAATTAAATAGTCATTGTACATTGATTATTTCAGTTAGGAAAAACTGGAAACATGAGTTTTCTAGTTCAATTGCATTTAGCAAATGCTGTAGATTTGTACCATAATTGATTAATTAAGTGAGACCTAGGCTCAAGTGTTACTGCTCATGCCACCTTAGTTGTCCAGGCAAAGTTGCTGATGTGTTCAAGCCTCTAATCAATTGAATTGGAATAATCTATTGATCGCCATGGTCTCATTAGGGTTTTTGCCATCTCTTGTGTGTTCCAGTTGTAATTAATTGTGTTCTCAAGTTTTGTATGTTTATTAAGTCAGATCTATTTAATTTGTGGAATTCCCTTGAATTTTAGTCAATGTTTAAATGTCATATCGTGGGAAATGAAGCCATGATAGGTTATTTACACCATAGAGATTGTATCTTCGGTAGTTACTTACCTCAAGTCGAGTCACATAAATAATCATTCTTTCCTGATCATTAACTGTAGCAAGAATTCCTATCATAATCACTTTAGTGACAACTCTTACTATTGATTTTTGGTTAGGTCAATTTGTGTACATAAAAATGTTAATAATTAGTCGTTACCTGATTTAGCTAAATTAGGGTGATTATGCTTACCTCGGAAAGTCTCCGAATATTCTAAATTCCCAACTCCTGGAAATTCTAATCCAGAAATCATCCAACTATCTGATTTGGGGGCTAAATTTAGTTTAACCAGTAATTGGTCGCCCTCAACTGTAGCTACTTGTTCCTTTGACCTCTTGGCAATGGCGGCTACCTCCAGTGGTTGTTGTCACTATAACTCATAGGATGCCTAATACTATTCTGATATGTATCCTCATGATCAATGTTCTCTAAATCCTTCTTGTGCTCTGATCCTCCTCCTCAACTACCAATTCTGTGCACTTTGTGCATAGATTCCGCGTTCCCTCTACCCTTTTCCAAATGGTGCCTTCCTCTCTCCTCTCACAGGACACCTTTCACGTTCAAGTCAAGGAGACCAGGGAATTCTCATATAATAATAAATAATAACAATAATTAGACTGCACGTGCCCTCTCTGGCACAATTCCTAGCTTAAGTCAAGTAATCTGTATGACAATTCTAGCCTTACTTAGGACCAATACAGTCAGCCCTCGACGGCGGCTTAGCGTAAACGTTCGAATTAAACACTGCCAACTCTTAAGATACTCATTGTAAATAGCAGTCAAAGCGTAGATTATTGGGCGGCAGAAGCCTTTAATATTAATGAAGACGAACTAACTTACATTGCCTACCCAGTAATATTCTTATCTCATGTATTAATCTTGCACTCCAATCCGGAGATGATCGTACACGACGCGTCACGATTAATAGTACCCGGAGAATACTAGTTGGGAAAGTAAGGGCATTTAGGGAGATTCATGATTGTCCATACGAGTACTTATTGTTGCGACTGCCTCGCCCTTGTTCAGGCGCCAGAATTGGGCCGGGGCACCCGCATATAATCCTCTATTTTGAGGCAATCCTGTAATTCAGCAGTAAAGCTCGCAGCCTGGCTTGCGTAGCGACTGTCTCTCCTTGTGTTATCATGCTTGAACAAGTAACCCAAGCTAATCTCCCGTACAGAAGATCCTGGGAGGCCGACACACAAACAATCACCTCCAACATTCAATCAACATCCCTCAAAACTCTGTTCGCCACACGGCTATCAATTCAACTAAGCCACACGGCTATCAATTCAACTAAGCCACACGGCTACCCATCAACCACCCAAGCCTCAAGGCACTAGCAGAAAATAACTACCTCCTTCATATACTCATATAATCAAACTGTTACCGCACCTGCGGAATATTACACTAACAAATCCACTCTCGCCGGGATCCACCCCGGATTCCCTCGAGCCGCGGCACCTGCTGAAGTGCGGCTACTCACTGGACCCGGATCTCCTTCCTCAAGAAGTGGACCTCCATACTGCTGCCGTAGTCACGGCACTCAGAGTCGTCAAAATAAAACCGAGGCGAGAATATCCAGTTCCTTCATTATCCTGCAGAGGTCAATAGTGCAAGTGAGAATATAGATGCCAGGAAGGCAACTCGAATACCCCAAACAGAAACCCCTTCTGAGTCAGATTCATTCATTTGTTATCAATTAAGTGTGCTCTACCCCGAGCACTGGTGGCCCTTAAAATAATAATAGCATCTCCCCCTTGTTACTTGAGAAATTCCTCGCTATTCCACCTTTAAAATTCAAACTCAATTAGTTCCCCAATTTGGGAGAAGTTCAAAGTTCATACACGCGAAGCTGCAAGGTGTGTACGGGGTTTAAGACCAATGAGAGGATGGCTTCGGGTGTTGCTGTCACTAACGTTGCCAACTTTTGGTCTATCTAACAAGAACTTACATTTTACGCTATACTACTACGTGCTAATAGATTAACTTTGTCGAGGAATATTCAAATTAAAAATATCATCTCTTGGATATTTTAGATTGTAAGGGTTGGCTGACAACTCATTGTTATAACCAAAATGCTAGGCTGATTAAAACTTTTCGCACACTTACAGAATTTTTCTCAACTACAGAGAGTTTTAATAGAAATAACTAGTAATTTTCTTTGTGTTTCAAAATGTATAGAAACCGAATAGTTAATGCAATAATTAATGCTTGTTCGTTGAAGAGGGGCAGTGTTTCTGTAATTCGAACGTTCAAATAACTGTGCTTGGATGAGCAGAGGTATTATATTAATATGTTTCGAAATTGACAAATTAAAATCATCAAATTATGATAGATGAAGACAGTAGCTGATTTGACAAAAAAATTGAAGGCGAAAAAGTTACACTTGGCTCATTTCCTGTAAAACGCTAATAGCGGATGAGTCCGAGTGCGCAATATGCACAAGCTCTCTTGCCCAGTAAATATCTCGTGTGGCCTTCCCCAGGGTTCTGTGTTGAGCCCGATTCTTTTTACTATTTATATAAATGATTTGCTAGAAGACAAAATGGAAGGTATTCAGCACTCAATGTATGCAGATGACATAGCTATATGGACCACACAAGCCTCAATACATGACACCCATGCAGTTCTACAAGCTGCACTCTCCAAAATGGAAGCCTGGTCCCTCAAATGGGGTCTTATACTATCTCCAGCTAAAACTCAAGCTATGATTTTTTCCAGGAAACTTAAAAATTTCCCTCAACCCTTGGTAGGGTAAAGTTCGAAAGTTCGTCCGATTTAAACGGTTCAAACTTCAAACCCTCTCAAACGGTTCTCAAGATCGCTATTGATGCAGCAAATATCGTCAAAAAAGCGCAAATGCATTGGGTTCATCGTGCTTTGCTCTAAAAAGGATCTTTCAAATCTTGATGTGAAAAAACAACTTGCTTTGTGAACACTTTCTCCAACTGAAATTTTCGAAAGTTCGTACCAAATTCGAAATTAATTCAAAATTTCGACCACGTTTCGAATCTCATTACAAAAGTTTGTACATCCTCTAAAATGAAATTTATATTTTTGTTTAGCGCTAAAGTTACCTGTGAGCGTTCGAATTTTATGTAATATAATAGCGTGTTCATTTTTAATGGATTTGATACGTACGTTTTGATACCGGCAGGCCGCAGCCGAGACGGTTCAAGAAACGGTTTGCGAAAAGTACAGAAATTTCTTCAGTCCTACTTTAAACTTTAACTAGTCCACCACTCGTAACTTTTTAAAAAATGCACCTATTGACTTCAAATTACTCTCAAACAAAAGAACAAAACATTTTCTACAAAGGTGTTATAAACACGTTCAAAAAATTTTCCTGAAAAGTACAGAAATTCTTCGATAAAAATGTTTGATTCGCCTGCCATCGCGAGCGCGAAAGAGTCAACTAAAGTCTTTCGACGGCACGTGAGTCGTACAGATTCATTGAGAAATTTCTGTACTTTTCAGAAAACTTTCTTGGATGTGTTTATAACACCTTTGTAGAAAATGTTTTGTTCTTTCGTTTGAGAGTAATTTAAAGTTGATATGTGCATTCTTTCAAAAGTTGCGAATGGTGGACTTAGGTCTTTCGACGGCGCGTGAGTCGTACAGGTTCATCGAAGAATTTCTGTACTTTTCAGAAACAATTTTGAATGTGTTTATAACACCTTTGCAGACAATGTTTTGTTCTTTCGTTTGAAAGTAATTTGAAGTCGATAGGTGCATTTTTTCAAAAGTTACGAGTGGTGGACTGAAGTTTAAAGTAGGACTGTCATAGTTCTACTATGGAAGATTCTCGTCGTGTTCAAATAACGTTAAGAAAGGGTTGTTTTGGCCAAGCAACCATCTTCTAAAAGACCCGACGTTGGATAATATGTTCTCGAAAATAAGCACAGCATTTCTGAACTCTACAAACTACGCTTCGAGACGAGCTTCACCAACCGCCAAGCATCATTCGAATCAACCAGCGAACCTCGCACCCCCCCTCTACGAGCATCCACCATTGGACTTTGTACTCTTTGCTCCGCGACCGACGCTTGTACCGAGGATCATTTCCAAACGCTTCCATTCTACTCGTATATTTCAACTCCTTCCTTGTTGACTTAAGATCTTGTTCATTCTACGTATATTACTTGTTTATTAATTGTAAAGCTTAATCCACTTTAATTATCTCGCAACACTTGCTATTTCCTATGATATTTTAACGTAAAGCTTCGTTACGAATGAACGTGTTCGTCCTCACTCGAGACGGCGTCGCACAGCCTCCCTCTGAGCAGTGTGCGCGAGCGGCATTAGAGCCTGCGCCATTAAGAGAGTAAGACGTGTGATTCTCTCGCCTGTCCTCGCGGACAGGTGGGAGTGGGCTCTTTGCCCAAGAGTTCCAATGGCTGTTAAAGTCGTGCATAGACTAACTGGGCGTTTCTCAAGACCGAGCTAAGTATACCCCTCAATGTGTCTATCCATACTCTCACTCATGTCTTAGTAGCTTCATGTCTAGGCGTAGGATAGCATCGTTGGAAGTGTTTGACGACCTTTGCTTTTCAACTGAATAACCTAGCGTCGAGGCTCCACCCCTTATACAATGTTCTTGTCAGACTTCTCAATATATTAATGATATATGTTGCGTCTGTTAGTCACGTTAAAGGCTTCACCTGCTTATTTGATGTAATAATGCGAATTCCAATAATTGTGTCACTTGATAGCTCAGAACTAACGTAATCACCGAGATCTGATAATGTTATCGTCATTTAATTAACGGTAAATTCTTTAATACGCTGTATAGATTTAGAATACGATGTGTGTATGTTGTGTGTTATTCAACTTCCGAATGTGTCATCCATTTGCTAATTGAAAGACGTCATCATCATAACATTAAATTACGTTGCAACCATCTCGTCATTCACCTAATAAGGCCCTATTTGATTGACAACAAAACTACCATTAATAGTAAAGGACATTGAAAAGTCTCAGTATATTTGATCTTTATTGATGACAAAATAAAATAATGGAGACCTTCTGTCTCGACCTTAAAAAAATGAAAGCAAAGAGAAAATGACGAAAAAAAATGCAAAGAGAAAAGAATTGCCTCCTGAAAATTGGCCAACGAACAATGCGGCATTGATGAGAGGAAATAGGAATATAACAGGACTCAAGAAATTTCTGCACTTTTCACAAACCGTTTCTTGAACCGTCTGGGCTGCGGCCTGCCAGTGCCTTGTACACGCTCTTGAAGCGTTGTTTTTGGAACACCATATTTGTCACTTGCGTTGCGTATACTCAAACTTCCATTTTTTATCTCTGCTAATGCGTGAACGAGATCATCATTGCAGTAGTGGTGTTTTTTACGAGGAGCCATAATTTAAGGTCAACATTCGTCCCAATTCATAAACTATTAAATCAATACCTGAAAAGATATTAAGTATCATAAGCAATGAGGAGAAACTTGAAGAAAAAACGTTGTACGAACAAACGAATTCATAAAAATGATTTTTTCAAATCTCCGTACATGTGGACGAAGTAATAACACAAGCCGTTAAAAGATTCGAAATTTAGTACACCTCAGAAACAAACAAAGGGAGAAAAAAACTCGGTAAAATGACAGCATTACATCTTTCAACACTCACACAGGTACGACATCGCCTAACGCAACAACTTCGTCAACGGAAAAAATTTTAGTCGGCGATGCAAAATGGTAGTCAGTTAAGGTGTGACGACTTCATAAACAACTGAAACGCAGGTCATTCACTTGGGCTGCCATTTTTGTTCAAACAGTGATATTTATTTGCGGTGTGCGGCAATTATACAATATTATAAACCAGCAGTTACCACGTGAACCACTTTTCGATGAACTTCAACTCCATATTAGCTTGTTAAAGTAAAATATACCTGGTGTGTACGGAATTTCGAAGTGGACAAATTTTCGGAACTTACCCTACTATCAAATCAACCAATCCCTATGGCAGCAAAAGTGAAATTTCTCGGTATGGTGTTTGATCATGGTCTTTGTTGGTCCCATCATATAGATGCTCTAAGAGATAGCTGCCTGAAAGACATAAGTACAATGAGAGTCATTGCATCCGAAAAATGGGGGGCTGATTTCACTTCTCTGAGGAGATTCTACAGTGCCCGAATATTGTCGAAACTAGACTATGGCTCCTTTTTATATGACACTGAACTTGAACTTGAACTTGAAATTGAGGGCCGACAGCGTCGGGGCCTTTGTAACGGCCTAAAATTCCCTCCACAGTTATCACACAAAGAGTTCAGCGTCTGGTACCAGACTTGTCCACTAAACTACTCAGGATCTACCAATCCTTGTCACAAGCTGCCATTGGATGGCATCACTGGGATAGCCAGTGTGTCAAAACACCATCCCCAGGCATATTGGGTCATTACAGCCCATTCTACCAGACTGGCTCATTCCAGTCACTGTCTCTTACTCCAGGCACGCACAAGAAACACTTTCATAGCCTCAGTGATACTCGCATTACACTCCTGATCCAATCCAGCAAGACAGCTCATACCGCAATCATCTTCAGCACATCTGGCATTCCACTCATTCTCTCCATACTGCTCAGACACCACATTCATTAAACTCTCTCTCTCTTGCTCATACTTACTACATTCCAGCACAAAATGCTCAATTGTTTCCTCTACTCCACTATTACACTGCTGACACAATCTGTTATTATTCTCATTCCATCTCCATGTACGTCTGTTCACACTCAATGACTTACATCTCACAGCAAACAAGAGTTGACTTCCAAAACTACCATCATAGAACAGCTCAAACTTAGGTGCTTTCTTTTTCATATACCAGTTAAGTGTAGGCTTCCGCATCATGCTAAGCTTCCACTTATTCAATCCATACTCTTTTGTTTGTCTCTCAATCTCTTTCTTCCACCTCTTGCAGTCCCACTCAGGCCCTACACCTCCTACATTTATTAAACTCCAGTCATCCACAGGTCTCCCAATTCTAACATGAATAATCTTTTGCATACTGAGTTTCCTTGCATGCCCCCAACATACTTTCTCCCAATAGCTTACACTCAGATTCCATTCAAAGATTCGCCTTACCCACCTGCTATTCTGCATTCTTTCAATTCTCACCTTATAATTAAGCACAGCTTTCATCATTCTTTCTGAAAATAGGCTCCACCCTAGGTCACCTCTAATGGCCTCTATAGCTGTCCATTTCGGAGCACCCAATGCTACACGTCCTACCTTATTTTGTATCACATCCAGCTTTTCAAGATCACTTCCATTCCAAGCAAGAGCACTCATACCATACATGACACTAGGTACAGCAACATACTTCCACATTCCTCTCACACATTCGTACTTGTTTGCTCTGTATCTGGCCACACTACCTAACCGTCCACTCCACTGCATTGCTTTAGCCACTTTCTCACCTTTAGTTCTAGTACATCCATCTTCACTCATCATACAACCTAGATATTTGTATTCTTTTGTTCTACCTATTCTGATTTCTCCAATATTCCACAGTCTGTCTCTATCAGTCTCATCACTATTTATAACTATGACCTTACTTCTATCGGCACCAAAGTTCATCTTGAAATCTGTACTATATTCATTCACAATGTCAAGCATCCTTTGTAGTTCATGACCACATTCACTAACCACAACCACATCATTAGCATACAACAAACAGCTCAGTCTCTCATTACCAACTTTCAGTCCTAAACCACTCCCTCTCAGTCGAACTGCTAATTCTTCTGTGTACAATCCAAACAACAGGGGGGACAGAGTACAGCCCTGTCTCACTCCTCTAACACTCCTCACTTGCCCTGTTTCCAAATTTCCTAACCTGTAGATAGCACTTGTGTTCTCATACAGACTCTGTACAATGTTCACTATTTTTCTGCTAAAACCAACTTTTCTCAAAATTTCAAACAGCCTAACCCGATCCACTCTGTCATACGCCTTTTCAATATCCAGGAATGCTAAATATACCTTCTTGCTATCCTTCATTCGCTCAATTATTTCACTCACTACAAACAGATTATCCTCCCCCCGTCTATCTTGCCTAAAACCATTCTGTTCTTCTCCCAGGACTTAATTCCTCAACTAAATTTTTCATTCTCTCATTCAAAATACCACAAAAGATCTGACATACGGTGTCACCCAGTGGCAATTGGTCTGTAATTTTTAAGTTCTTTCATACTCTTATGTCCACCCTTATGCAACAGAACTACATTATACTTGTTCCAGTCATCCGGTACTCTTCCACTCTTCCATATCTCATCAAATAAACATTTCAACATACTGACTACACTCTCTCCTCCACATTTATAGAACTCATATGGTATCTTATCAGGGCCACATGCCTTTCCATTTTTCACTTTCTTCAAAAAACTTACAATCTCTTCACAAGTGATTTTGTCTTCCATTTGCAGTTCATGTTCATCTATCAGAAAATTTATTGGTTCATCATCTGTAACCTGCTCATTCATTCCACCAATGTCCTCCCAGTATTCTTCAACTGCTTTCACCATTTGCATCCTATCTTGCACACTGCAACCATTGACTACTAATTCATCAACTTGAACTTCACTACCTCTATCATTACCTTGTATAAACCTATACCAATCTTTTATTTCATCTGGACCTTTCTTTCTTAGATTTTCAACTTGGTGTCTCTCTTCTTTAACCCTAGCCTCATTGATCATTCTCTTTACTTTCTTCTGCTGGTCCTTGTACTCATTCCATACACTCTGCCATTCATCCTCAGTAATTTTGCGTCTTTCATACATTTTCCTCATACTGCGTTGTTTTTTATTTAAAGTCTTCCTTCTCGTTCGTTCTTCCTTTATCTCACTCGTAAACCACCTAGCATTCCCTGTACTTTTCTTGCATTTCATTCTACCGATCTTTTGCTCTGCCACATCATACAAGGTTCTTGCAATCTCCTTATTTAGGTCATTTACATTTCCACACCTGTTCCAGTTACATCTACTCAATTCATTTCTAAATTCTTCCCAGTTTGCCATTTTAATACGCCAATTTTCTCTTACTCTGCTGGCCTTCTGCATCGGCTCCTTTCCACCCCAATTATATTCTAGTACAAGCATTTTATGGTCACTATCAATATCAAAATCATCTTCATCTACAAACATTTCTTTGACACAGCAGAAACCCACCTCCTCAAATTGGATCGCATACAGTATGCCTCAGCAAGAATAATGCTTGGGGCCCTGAAATGTACACCTGTTTTTAAACTTGAGGCAGAAGCAAACCTGTGTCCTCTTTCCATCAGACGCCAACAACTCCTTACCACATATGCATACAGAGTCAGCAGCATAACCCGTCATTCTGTACGTGAAATGATACAGAACTACTACCCATTTGCACTTTATAATATACTACCTCTCCCAAAACCAGCAACTAGTAGAATCTTAGAAGAGTTTGAAAAGTTAAACATTGATAAGAATAGCCTTCCAACCATCTCAATGTCACTAAGATACAGAATCCCTGAATTACCTATCAAGCAGTCCTTAAAGATAAAGATATGCAACAAAAATTCCTTCAGCTCTGATCAATGGCAAACCCTGTTTACAGATTGGACGGCCAATAGATATCAGTCTCATAAGCAGATTTACACAGATGGTTCTCTGACAGACGGAATAGCAGCATGTGGAGTACATTCCAGCTCATTTCAAATTAAGGCAAAACTTCCTCAACATTCAAGCATATTCACAGCAGAGCTGTATGCAGTTTATATTGCTCTTCAGTATGTACTTCCACTTATAAATAATGATAAATACATCCTCTTCACAGACTCTCTCAGTGCTATCAAAGCCTTGTCCTCCTTTAACAGACAAAGTCACTACCTGATCCAATGGATTACCCATCTGCTGCTACAATTTCCATCTGACTCAATAGTAATAGAATGGGTCCCTAGCCACTGTGGAATCAAGGGAAATGAAGCAGCAGACAAGCTGGCCACGAAGGCTCTCAGTCTCCAGCAAACTTGCTTCATTCCCCTCAGCATAAGGGATAACAGAGTGAAGATAAGGACTTTCTACAAACAGAAATGGGAAAGTACCTGGGAATACACCTCTCCAAACCTGCGCACCTTCAAACCCTCCTTGGGTGAATCAGTGCCCACAAACCTCTCACGGCTGCTACAAGTAGCTGTAACCAGAGTTCGCCTCAAGACTACCAACCTAACGCATGGGCATTTCTTCACCAATAGTCAGCCTACCCTCTGCAACCACTGTAAGAATCGTCTGAACCTGCAGCACCTCTTCATGGAATGCCCTCAATACTCGGAAGAACGGAGAAGATTGGTCGAGTCCTGCCCAGCTAAACTGAAACCGCTTACCCTGCAATCAATAACATCCCCTGGGTTCCCAGCGGAAGCCATTGCAGCATTCCTGGTTGGAAGTGGAAAGATCCACGACATCTGAGCTCACCAGCTGACGCGGACAAGGGCGCCCAGGCCCTCTGCGGTGGGACGCCACATCTCAACAAAGTAACAAAGTAAGTAGCGGATGAGTTCCATGGCTCGACCGCAGTCGGCCCTCGGTCTAAATCAAAATTCAACACTAAGTTGGGTCCCATTGGTAGAATGAAATGCAGGAAAAGTACAGGGAATGCTAGGTGGCTTACGAGTGAGGTAAAGGAAGAACGGTCAATTTGAAGATTCATGCAATCACGGAAATTAATAATGCCGATCCCAGGAATCATTAAAGGAACACATTTCAGAACGTTTTACAAGAATGACATTCTGCTCGCTGATGCGTTATTTTCGAATAATTGAACTTTGAAGTTGGCCTTGGCGCCAAAGGAAGCGAGCGTGTGAAACGGAATTTAATTAATAACGGAAGCTATTACAAACGTAAAGAGGTTGGGTCGTGAGGGGGAGGCACAGTTCTTCTAGTGAAAATTATAGATAAAGCTTCTAACCCACCCATTAGGGTGACGACCGCAATCTTGTTGACATCGGGTCCAAAATGGCGGCGCCCATGGTGGTCGCCATGTTAGACCCGATGTAAACAAGATTGCGGTCGTCACCCTAATGGGTGGTTTAGAAGCTTTATTTATACTTTTCACTAAAAGAACTGTGGCTACCCCTCACGACCCAACCTCTTTACGTTTGTAATAGGGGGTTAGCTTCCGTTTTTAATTAAATTACGCTCGCTTCCTTGGGCGCGCGACGGCCAACTTCGAAGTTCAATAATTCGAAAATAACGCATCAGCGAGCAGAATGTCGTTCCTGAAAAACGTTCTTAAATGGGTTCCTTTAGTGGTTGTTTGGAATATAATTATCAATTTCCGTGATTGCATGAATTTCACATTGACCGGAAGAACGAATAAGAAGGAAGACTTTGAATAAAAAACAACGCTGTATGAGGAAAATGTATGAAAGACGCAGAATTACTGAGGATGATTGGCAGAGTGTATGGAATGAGTACAAGGACCAGCAGAAGAAAGTAAAGAGAATGATCAATGAGGCTAGGGTTAAAGAAGAGAGACACCAAGTTGAAAATCTAAGAAAGAAAGGTCCAGATGGAATAAAAGATTGGTATAGGTTTATACAAGGTAATGATAGAGGTAGTGAAGTTCAAGTTGATGAATTAGTAGTCAATGGTTGCAGTGTGCAAGATAGGATGCAAATGGTGAAAGCAGTTGAAGAATACTGGGAGGACATTGGTGGAATGAATGAGCAGGTTACAGATGATGAACCGATAAATTTTCTGATAGATGAACATGAACTGCAAATGGAAAACGAAATCACTTGTGAAGAGATTGTAAGTTTTTTGAAGAAAGTGAAAAATGGAAAGGCATGTGGCCCTGATAAGATACCATATGAGTTCTATAAATGTGGAGGAGAGAGTGTAGTCAGTATGTTGAAATGTTAATTTGATGAGATATGGAAGAGTGAAAGAGTACCGGATGACTGGAACAAGTGTAATGTAGTTCTGTTGCATAAGGGTGGACATAAGAGTATGAAAGAACTTAAAAATTACAGACCAATTGCACTGGGTGACACCGTATGTAAGATCTTTTGTGGTATTTTGAATGAGAGAATGAAAAATTTAGTTGAGGATTTAGGAGTCCTGGGAGAAAAACAGAATGGTTTTAGGCAAGATAGACGTGGGGAGGATAATCTGTTTGTAGTGAGTGAAATAATTGAGCAAATAAAGAAGGATAACAAGAAGGTATATTTAGCATTCCTGGATATTGAAAAGGCGTATGACAGAGTGGATCGGGTTAGGCTGTTTGAAATTTTGAGAAAAGTTGGGTTTAGCAGAAAAATAGTGAACATTGTACAGAGTCTGTATGAGAACACAAGTGCTATCTACAGGTTGGGAAATTTGGAGACAGGGGCAAGTGAGGAGTGAGACAGGGCTGTACTCTGTCCCCCCTGTTGTTTGGATTGTACACAGAAGAATTAGCAGTTCGACTGAGAGGGAGTGGTTTAGGACTGAAAGTTGGTAACGAGAGACTGAGCTGTTTGTTGTATGCTGATGATGTGGTTGTGGTTAGTGAATGTGGTCATGAACTACAAAGGATGCTTGACATTGTGAATGGATATAGTACAGATTTCAAGATGAACTTTGGTGCAGATAAAAGTAAGGTCATGGTTATAAATAGTGATGAGACTGATAGAGACAGACTGTGAAATATTGGAGAAATCAGAATAGGTAGAACAAAAGAAAACAAATATCTAGGTTGTATGATAAGTGAAGATGGATGTACTAGAACTAAAGGTGAGTAAGTGGCTAAAGCAATGCAGTGGAGTGGACGGTTAGGTAGTGTGGCCAGATACAGAGCAAACAAGTATGAATGTGTGAGAGGAATGTGGAAGTATGTTGCTGTGCCTAGTGTCATGTATGGTATGAGTGCTCTTGCTTGGAATGGAAGTGATCTTGAAAAGCTGGATGTGATACAAAATAAGGTAGGACGTGTAGAATTGGGTGCTCCAAAATGGACAGCTATAGAAGCCATTAGAGGTGACCTAGGGTGGAGCCTATTTTCAGAAAGAATGATGAAAGCTGTGCTGAATTATAAGGTGAGAATTGAAAGAATGCAGAATAGCAGGTAAGTAAGGCAAATCTTTGAATGGAATCTGAGTGTAAGCTATTGGGAGAAAGTATGTTGGGGGCATGCAAGGAAACTCAGTATGCAAAAGATTATTCATGTTAGAATTGGGAGACCTGTGGATGACTGGAGTTTAATAAATGTTGGAGGTATAGGGCCTGAGTGGGACTGCAAGAGGTGGAAGAAAGAGATTGAGAGACAAACAAAAGAGTATCTATTGAATAAGTGGAAGCTTAGCATGATGCGGAAGCCTACACCTAACTGGTATATGAAAAAAAACACCTAAGTTTGAGCTGTTCCATGATGGTAGTTATGGAAGTCAACTCTTGTTTGCTGTGAGATGTAAGTCATTGAGTGTGAACAGACGTACATGGAGATGGAATGAGAATAATAATAGATTATGTCAGCAGTGTAATAGTGGAGTAGAGGAAACAATTGAGCATTTTGTGCTGGAATGTAGTAAGTATGAGCAAGAGAGAGAGAGTTTTATGAATGTGGTGTCTGAGCAGTATGGAGAGAATGAGTGGAATGCCAGATGTGCTGAAGATGATTGCGGTATGAGCTGTCTTGCTGGATTGGATCAGGAGTGTAATGCGAGTATCACTGAGGCTATGAAAGTGTTTCTTGTGCGTGCCTGGAGTAAGAGACAGTGACTGGAATGAGCCAGTCTAGTAGAATGGGCTGTAATGACCCAATGGGCCAGGGGATGGTGTTTTGACACACTGGTTGTCCCGGTGATGCCTTCCAATGGAGGCTTGTGACAAGGATTGTAGATCCTGAGTAGTTTAGTGGACAAGTCTGGTACCAGGCGCTGAACTCTGTGTGAAAATTGTGGAGGGAATTGTAGGCCGTTACAAAGGCCCCGACACTGTCGGCCCTCAAGTTCAAGTTCAAGCCCATGTACAATTTGCAATTCTTCGCTCCTTGGTGAACTTCCTTGGTGCCACTAATAAATGTAAGCTACTATAAATGTTCTGAATTTGACTGTGTTACATCTGTGCCTAATGAAATCAACTTGAAACAATAAGCTGTCAGCTTCTGCAGGCAGCAGCTCGAGAAGTCTAACAATATTCAGGATCCAAGAGAAAAGTGCTGCAGTATTGGAAGATTTGATTAACCCTGCTTACGCTGCCAAAGTACAAGCTGTCAGGTTACACGGATTTCTGCTGAAGAAGTCCAACAACTTTCAAGATCCTGCCGGATCCTTGACAAAGAAGAAGAACACTAAGTTGAAAATCTAAGAAAAAAAGGTCCAGATGGAATAAAAGATTGGTATAGGTTTATACAAGGTAATGATAAAGGTAGCAAAGTTCAAGTCGACGAATTAGTAGTCAATGGTTGCAGTGTGCGAGATAGGGTGCAAATGGTGAAAGCAGTTGAAGAATTCTGGAAGGACATTGGTGGAATGAATGAGCCGGTAACAGACGATAAACCTGTAAATTTTCTGATTGATGAACATGAGCTGCAAATTAAAGATGAGATCACTTATGAAGAGATTGTAATTTTTTGAAGAAAGTAAAAAATGGAAAGGCATGTGGCCCTAATAAGATCCCATATGAGTGCTATAAATGTGGAGGAGAGAGTGTAGTCAGTATGTTGAAATGTTTATTTGATGATAAATGGAAGAGTGAAAGAGTACTGGATGGCTGGAACAAGTATAATGTAGTTCTGTTGCATAAGGGTGGACATAAGTATATGAAAGAACATGAAAATTACAGACCAATTGCTCTGGCTGACACTGTATGTAAGATCGGTAAATCTGAAGAACTTGACAGTTGTCGATTTTCCACTTTTTGGTGCCTGAACCTAATTAATTGAATCAAAATAAACAAGTTTTCTTTTATGCACTTTTCGTCTCAAATGAGTATTTTACGATTTATAGCGGTAAGTTTAGTTTCGTCATTGATGACGAATGCGCTCGAATAAACAGCTACTCATCGATTTTCGAATTTTTGTTGCTTGAAACATGGTAATAACATTGAAATAAACAACTTTTCTTCTATACACTTTTTTCATCAAATGAGTATTTAACGAGGTATAGCGGTAGGTTTGGTTTGGTCTTTCAAGACAGAGCGCTGGAAGGGAGACGCCATTGCAGTATTGCCATACAACTCAATCAAAGAATTTCTTTCCGCTTCAAAGACTGGAGTTGCGGCAAGTCATTTACCGCTATAACTAATAAAATACTCACTTGAGACGAAAAGTGCATAGAAGAAAACTTGTTTATTTTGGTGTCATTAACCATGTTTAGCCATTACAATTTGCAAAATGGACAACTGTCATGTCCTTCAGATTTACCGTAAGATCTTTTGTGGTATTTTGAATGAGAATGAAAAACTTAGTTGAGGAATTAGGAGTCCTAGGTGAAGAACAGAATGGATTTAGGCAAGATAGACGTAGGGAGGATAATCTGTTGGTAGTGAGTGAAATAATTGAGCAAATGAGAAAGGATGATAAGAAGGTATATTTAGCATTCCTGGATGTTGAAAAGGTGTATGACAAAGTGGATTGGGTTAGGCTCTTTGAAGTTTAGAGAAAAGTTGGGTTTAGCAGAAAAATAGTTAAAATTTTACAAAGTCTGTATGAGAACACAAGCCCAATATACAGGTTAGGAAATTTGGAAACAGGGCAAGTGAGGAGTGTTATAGGAGTGAGACAGGGCTGTACTCTGTCTCCCCTGTTGTTTGGATTGTACATAAAAGAATTAGCAATTCGACTGAGAAGGAGTGGCTTAGGACTGAAAGTTGGTAATGAGAGACTGAGCTGTTTGTTGTATGCTGATGATGTGGTTGTGGTTAGTGAATGTGAACATGAACTGCAAAGGATGCTTGAGCTTGACATTGTGAATGGATATAGTACAGATTTCAAAATAAACTTTGGTGCTGACAAAAGTAAGGTTATGGTTATAAATAGTGATGAGACTGATAGAGACAGACTGTGGAATATTGGAGAAATCAAAATAGGTAGAACAAAAGAATACAAATATCTAGGTTGTATGATAAGTGAAGACGGATGCGCTAGAATTAAGGGTGAGAAAGTGACAAACGCAATGCAGTGGAGTGGACGGTTAAGTAGTATGGACAGATACAGAGCAAACAAGTATGAATGTATGAGAGGAATGTAGAAGTATGTTGCTGTACCTAATGTCATGTATGGTATGAATGCTCTTGCCTGGAATGGAAGTGATCTTGAAAAGCTGGACATAATACAAAATATGGTAGGACATTTAGCATTGGGTGCTCTAAAATGGACAGCTACAGAAGCCATTAGAGGTGACCTAGGGTGGAGCCTATTTTCAGAAAGAATTATAAAAGCAGTGTTGAATTATAAGGTGAGAATTGAGAGAATGCAGAATAGCAGGTGGGTAAAGCAAATTTTTGAATGGAATCTGAGTGTAGGCTATTGGGAGAAAGTATGTTGGGGGCATGCAAGGAAATTTAGCATGCAAAAGATTATTCATGTTATAATTGGAAGACCTGTGGATGACTAGAGTTTAATAAATGTTGGAGGTGTAGGGCCTGAGTGGGACTGCAAGAGGTAGAAAAGAGAGATTGAGAGGCAAACAAAAGAGTTTAGATTGAATAAGTGGAAGCTTAGCATGATGCCAAAGCCGACACTTAACTGGTATATGAAAAAGGAAGCACCTAAGTTTAGATGTTCTATGATAGTAGTTTTGAAAGTCAACTATTGTTTACTGTGAGGTGTAAGTCATTCAGCGTGAATAGGCGTACATGGAGGTAGAATGAGAATAACAGGTTGTGTCGGCAGTGTAATGGTGGAGTGGAGGAAACAATTGAGCATTTTATGCTGGAATGTAGTAAGTATGAGCAAGAGAGAGAGAGTTTTATGAACGTCGTGTTTGATCAGCATGGAGAGAATGAGTGGTATGCCAGATGGGTAAATCTGAAGGATATGTCAGTAATCGATTTTTCACTTTTCGGTGCCTAAACCTAATGAGTTGAATCAAAATAAACAAGTTTTCTTTTATGCACTTTCCGCCTGGAGTGATTATATTATGAGTTTTAGCGGTAGGTTTAGTTTTGTCTTTTATGATGAATGCGCTCAAATAAACAGCTACTCATCGATCTTTTAATTTTTGTTGCTTGAATCATGGTAATAACATCAAAATAAATAACTTTTCTTCCATGCACTTTTTTTGTCAAATGAATATTTAGCGGGATATAGCGGTAGGTTTGGTTTTATCTTTTATGACAGCATGCTGAAAGCGAGACTTCATTGCAGTGTTGCCATACCATGCGATTGAAGAATTTCTTTCTGCTTCAAACACTGGAGTGGCGGTAAGTCATTTACCGCAATAACTAATAGAATACTCTTCTCAGACGAAAAGTGCATAGAAGAAAACTTTTTTATTTTCATTAAATTAACTATGTTTAGGCATTGAAATTTACTAAATTGATTACTGTCATATCCTTCAGATTTACCGGTGCAAGGCTTTGAGTGTGAACAGGCGCACATGAAGGTGGAATAAGAATAAAAACAGATTATGTCAGCAGTGTGATAGGGGTATGGAGGAAAAAATTGAACATTTTGTGTTGGAAGGTAGTAAGTATGAGCAAGAGAGAGGGAGTTTCATGAAAGTGTGTTTGAACAGTATGGAATGAATGAGTGGTGTGCCAGATATGCTGAAGATGATTGTGATATTGTTGGATTGGATCAGTATTATTGTACACACAAGTGCACAACTGTGCATCAGTGCATCTCCTGTTCTATTTTTCCTACTTGAATGTTTCTATAGGTTTCTTTCATTCTCTTAATTCCATATGTCAGTGCTTTTGTTATGTTATGTCTCCCTCTCAAGGTATAAAATTTTTGTCTAAGAGAATTGGCACTCTCAGGTGAAAAGATGAAGTTCTGTGCCAGAGGTCAGGTAGGCCTTCCTTCAATTAGGATAGAAAATTTTTTGTCGTGTATTGTAAAATCTTATTTTTGTTTACTGCAGTCGTATTTTTCAGCGCCTGGTACTTTTTCATTCAACTATTTTCTTGTGTGAACTTTTTCCTAAACTTTCCATTCCTATGGGCTATGGGTAATATGTGGAAGCATGCTTTGGACATGAATTTTTCATTCTCTATGTTTTACTCTAAATTGTGCCTTCCTTCTTGTTCCCCTTAGAACACCTTCGTTGTCACTAGGAAAGCCATAATTAAGGACACCGTCCCCTATATTATTAGATCATGGATGATATTGGGATTATTGCTGCAATAGGAAGTGTAAGAAGTCAGGTACATCCTGTGAAAAAATAAGACTCATACGTTCACTCGTTCACCTGCTACGGGTGTTTGAAAAATGGGGGGAGGGGGAAGGGATATTTTATCATGTTACACCTCTCCCATGGCACTTTCTTCATGGCTTGACGTTGCTATATCATCTCCTATGTCTCTGTATTACTCTATATTGATTTCAAAGGTCTAACCTGGACCAAAAATTAAAAAAAAATTTGGTTACAATTGTTTACATCCCTTTGTTTTGCTTATAATATAAACAATGGACTTTGTGTTTCAAAATGCTTCTTCTCCTACAGTTTTTGAGCTACAGTGATGATTTTGGTATCATTGGATGCGAAAAAACAAGGGCTTTCTAAAAATTTAAATGTTTTTCACAATAAATTCATGTTCAAAAGTTATGATGTCATAAATCTGCATTTTTTCGATGACAATTTTTTTACATATTTTTTTACTGGAAAATTGGGGAAACCATTTGAATTTTTGGAATGTCCATGTTTTTCCGCATCCAATGATACCAAAATCATTACTGTAGCTCAAAACTGTTGGACAAGAAGCTGTTTTAAAAGCCCCTCCTAAATAATCTTTTTCTTTAATTTCCCATTTTCTTTTCAGGAAAATCACACTTTTTCATAGAAGATAATCGATTCTCAGTTGCATTTCCTATCAGTATACCAAATTTCATTGCTTTAGGTTCAATAATCAGAAAAAGGTCCGTAAAGGGGGACGGTGTCCTTAACTTACCTAAGCCATATTAAACCTTCTTGCAAGCTTGTGCTTCATTTGTTTACCTATTATTTCTTTCTCTTGTAACAAAATTCTTAGACTGAATTAAACTTCTATATTCACTGCCTGTGACTGAAGCAACAACTTTGATTTAATTGGCCTGATAACAAGTTTTGATCATAAATTGAGAATAAAATCAGTGATAATTTCAAGCTGAGGAGGCAGATGTCTGTTCTTTTTGTTGTACCATTACAATGTAGGTCACTGGTGCATGTCATAATAAGCAAGTCCTGCAAGTCCTAGGGAATTTTTTCCGGGTAAACGTTGGCATCACATTGAACATCAGGGGGCTCAGTACTGCACCTTGTGGCAAACCCCAACCGAGAATTTTATCAGATGAGACAGCATCTGCCACCCTAACCCTAACACATCTATTACTTAAATATGATCTTAACCACAAGACAGAACGTATGTCACAGCCAATTTTGTGCTCTGGTAAGAGACCTCTTCTTTAATTGGATTGACTTAACCAAACAAGAATTTTATTGATTTATTTTGTCACACTTTTTTGCTCTTTGTTTGCCAGTGGCTGTTCATTGCATTCTTAATTATATCTTTCTTATTTTTATTCAAGAAACTTTGCTCATTTGAGGGTCTATTATTTTGAATGTATTTGAATTTTTGTGTACCCTATGAATCAATTCATTTCTTGTTTATTTTGCAACCATTGTTCTATATGGTTTGTAATTTTATTTTATAATTTATTTGTAAGTACATATATAATAATTTAATTTTACCCTAATTTTGACTGTCCTGTTTTGCTTTGTTGGCACAGCCATTTCCTACAGCTAAACCCAATGTATGCTATTTATGCAAGAGCTGGAACCATGCAAGGAACAGGCCCCTGTTCAGCTATCCTTTAATTATGTACCAAGAATACCTGCATTATTGCCAAAACTTTTATCCTTATAGCAGAAGAGTGAACTGATTTCAAGGCTAGGATCCAATATAACTGTAAAATTTTGTGTACTGAAATATGTCCCAACAAATTTTTTATATAGTATAATTGATTAGAACATAGCGAGTCTGGTAAGGTGCCCGGAGAATTTTAAATTGAGATTCTTACAGATCTAGACTTCTGGCACCTCCAAAATAGACACAGGTCTAGGAAGGAGAGGGCCTGAGTTTTGCTGTACACTATGCTGAAAGAATTAATTTTGTTGGTAGCGAATCTGATGTGTCTAATAATTGTTTTTGTGTGTGTGTGTGGGGGGGGGCTAAATTCCACTTTTTTATTGGTCCAATTGGTTTCGCTCTTAGGGTTTGCTTGTGTGGAGTGCTCCCATAAATGAATTCATCTTGATGGAAACATTCACAATAAAAAAAGGTTAACCTCAAAACATTGTGACTGGTTTAGAAATTTTTAAAAATATTATTTTTGGCTGTTCTGCAATATAGTTTGGCTTTTTAAAATTATGATATACACATCCATAGTGTTTTTGGATCTAATATTCTTTGAGTAATAAAATTAGGCATACAAGTGGGGCAAGTATTTTTAACTTGTGTAAAATTTATTGTGATCTTTCATATTCATTTTCATAAGCACAGTAATGGGAATGGAAAGCAACACTTTTTTTTCAACAGTAAATAATTTCTAACATGTCAGTGTAAAGAAGGAATAAATTAAATAAAATAATTCAATTTCACAAGGTAGAGCTTAACAAGCAAAAGAAAGGGGCAAATTCTACATTTTACTTTCTTTAATCAATTTAACAGTAACATCAGCAATGTAACATCAGCAATGCCTTGTACTCTCAATTTTTTGAGTCATGTATTTTGTATGACTTTTTAAAATTGTCCAGTGGTATTAATTAGCTGTCAAAGACAATTCATATTTTCAATAAACATCAAGTAACCATCTTGTACAAAGCTTGAAGTACAATTTAATTTGTATCTTCAATTACTGAACAATTTAATTTTTCTGGCTGGGCTTGACTAACAGTATAAAACTTTTTTCCATACAGCACTATGTACATTGAAGTGTTGGCGGCAGTTGAGTGGAAATTACTTAACACTTTGACTGCAAATAATAAATATTAAGTTCAATGCCAAACTCAAATTTGAAGTCTATTGTAGTGAACTATTTTGAAAATACCAAACATAACCTAGATTGTGCCTTCATTAAGCTTTGATTAAGTATTTATGAAAATTGAATATGCGACTACTGGTCGGTCAGCAGCATTATGAAAATTACCTCTGTGTACCACCGGGGGCGCATGTCGCAGTCAAAGTGTTAAAAGGTGTATTTTAGGATTCGCTACACTAAAGTTTAGAACTCATAAATTTTCCAAGTTGAAAAACCATTCTAATTTCAATCTTTTTTTACAGGCCTTGTACTTCATTGAAAACATATTCAGGACTGTTTGTTAAACATCATGAGCTATAAAGGCTCCGTCTTATATTAATTCTCAAAGTGATACTCAGCAAACATGGAGCAACTGTCTGTTGTGTTCAAAAAAGTGTCAGATGATGAGATACGAGAATTCTATGCCAACCACGATGTTGGTCGGCGCCTGACTAGGGGATGTAGAAAAAAATTAAGCACTGCAAAGTTGAAAGGTGAGACTTTGACTTGATAGTGAGCTATAAAGTAAAATTATTTGTTGTTTAGTTTAAAATATATAGTATTTTTCCAGTGAGAAACGATTGAGGTACTTGAGTTCTTTTTTGTTAAATCATTTACATGATGTTAAAATTTTATTTAAACCATGCATATTTGGTAGTTTATTTAATGGTATGATCTGATTTGTCTTAAATTTCTTGCCATGTGAGGTATTGCTATCAAACTTTTTTCTTGTTCTTAGATTTCTTTTCTAATTTCTCAACTTTACAAAACAGTTGAAGTTCATCACGTGATTAATTATGAAGAAATTCACTCAACATTTTTTATTGGAAGACTGTCAATCGTTAAAATGTACTACCTATGACGTCTATAAAATGCAATGTTTCGATGTACCAACATCATCATCAGGCTGAAAATGTACAGAAAAATTGATCCATCACATTGGTAAATGCAAATCTTATTCTTAAGCTATATGAGGCTAGTATGAAAAATGAAATCACAGCACAAAAATATTTTATAAATGACTATATATAAATTTTGCACAACAAAAATATGTATACACAAGATCAGGTACAGTAATGCACACTATAGATATCCTGCCCATTCCCTCCCCTATTGCTTGTTCAATGAACATCTTTAGTGTGCAATACTATTACTGTGCCTGATCTTGTGTATACATATTTTTGTTGTGCAAACTATATCTAGTCATTTATAAGATATTTTTGTGCTGTGATTTCATTTTTCATACTAGCCTCATATAGCTTTAGAATTAGATTTACATTTACCAATGTGACTGATCAATTTTTCTGTACATTTTCAGCCTGATGATGATGCTGGTACATCAAAACGTTGCGTTTTATAGACTTCATAGGTAGTACATTTTAACGATTGACAGTCTTCCAATAAAAAATGTTGAGTGAATTTCTTCGTAATTTATCACGTGATGAACTTCAATTGTTCTTAGATTGTAAAGGTGGTAGTTTTGCTAACTGTATACTGGGAAATTGAGAAGTCTATTTTCAAAAACAGTTTTTTCAATATTGTTTAAGCATGAAGTAGGTATTTCAATTGGTTGTATGTATAACTTTCCCTAATTCTGATTTTCTTGCTTAAAGCAAAGCAGGAAGAACTTCCTGAGACTGCAGCCATCAAGCATGAAGTGGATGATGAGGAATTGGCCAACATCTCCATCAAGGAAGAACCTATTGATTGGCATTGGCAGCCGGAGGTATTTTCTCATCTTAGATGGGGTTGTTAAGGCACAAGGCAGATTTTAAAACAAGTTTCATTAATTTATTAGGCAGCATGAGTTGTTATGGTAATTTACAATGTGCACTATGTGATGATTTTAGGGGTTAAAAACCTTGAAACTTTGATGTTTTCAGATGAAATTAGAGCACTTTACAAAGTCACAAATTTGCTGGATGCTGAGGTCTCATAATATGTAGCCAAGTCAAACAAAAAAAGTTGTGCATGTATGATGTAAGCTGTTTGAAAATTAGAACTCTAGAATGTGCACAGTTGGCTGCATACTGTGAAGTGTGTAGTTGCCATTGATAGATTGTCACATACATTGTTCAAATTAGTACTTGGTTGTTGCTTTTCATCAAATACGAGTATTTGTCGTAGAATAATGATTCTAGCTAAATTTATAATTTTCTTGTAATTAACTCAACATTGCTATCAAGCTGATACTGGATTATTATTACTGATATAAAGTACTTGAAAATGAGTCAGCTAAAGTAAAAATTCAAGTAATTTTGGTAATTTTTGAGTGTTCAGTATGTAATCATCTTTCCAAAAATTTTGACTGTTAGGTGAAGTTGATGTTTGGGTAACTCAATTGTTGAAGGCAAATCTTGAATTTGGTAAATATTAAATGTGCTACAAGTTCATTATGAATTTAAAATTTTCATTTATTGTAATGCATTTGTTGATTCATTCAAAGCCTTGAAGTTCTGTTCTTCAAATTACTCATCTCATATGTTGTAAATATTAAAAAAAAATCAATCTGTGCTTGCCACATTGGCTTTTTCCATAGATGCATAAGTGGGAAAACAAAGTTTTTACTCACAGAAGAAGATACAAAACTATCAAACGTAACCCCATGACTGCACGTTGCATGTAAGAACTAAACTTTGCTATTTCTATCCCAGTTTACCTAACTCATGTATTAATTTGCTTTAACAATTAAGGTATAAATGTTTTTATCATATTATAGGGCAAATTCCGTTCATGTGGGTCAGATTGTTAAATATAATTTATTCAGTTAGCTCTCCACCTGCAAAGAAATCCGGTCCGCCTCCCTCGAACAGACCACAAGTGGTATTACAAAAAGAGCATCCGAGAACACTGGCAGGCTGAGTGGTCGGTGCTTGCCAGCAACAAACTAAAGGCAATAAGGCCAGATGTCCGTCCTCTCCCATTCTCCCAACAGAGGGATCGACTGTGGGAAGTAGTCCTCGCTAGGCTCCGTATAGGCCATACACGCCTCACGCATCAACACTTGCTGGAGGGCCGACCGCAACCGTACTGCGAAAATTGTATTGTGCCTTTAACGGTCCGCCACATTCTTCTCGAATGTCCCGACTACACACAAGAGCACGGATGCCCGCGATTAGAAACACCGTCGCTCCTCCGTCAGACCAAGCTGACACACCACGGCACTGAAACGAGGCCGAGATGACTCTCACCCTTCGAACCCGCCCATTATAAGACCCAAATGTAACAATGCTACCAAATTGCGCTGTGATTTCGTCAGAGTATCGAAAGCGGCGGGAAAACCCGAAAATAATAATAATAATTTATTCAGTTATAATTTCTGCATTTATGAACATGCCACTAAATGCTGAATATGAAAAATACAAAAATTGATTCTTTGAAGTAAGGTGGGGACACCATACTTCTCTATTACTGCAATTCTAGCTTTCATTGCATTATATTGAAATTTTTCCAACTATAATCTTCATCGAAGCATTTGATTACATTTATATCATCTTACACTTCCAGGATGCTGACATGCTTATTAATGTTAATTTCTGTAAATGCAAATTTTAATCTCCCATGCTAACAATAGATGGTACATGAGAACTAAGAAGCTGAAGTTGATAAACTAGATCATATCTTTCTGTGTAATTACGTCTAAAAAATGAGAGAATTAAATTTCCTAACTTGTATAAAAACTCACTTCTTGCAAAATGGTTACCATGTGTTTTCAGGGGAAAATATTAGGATGCATTATGGTTCAAAGAAGAGTTGAGTTTCATCATTTAATTACATTACATTGAGATTTAAATTATAGTAAAAGATATTATTATAATGTAACACTGGAAAAAAGGTAATACACTTCTCTGAGATAGAGTAATACTTGGCACTTTTCTCTATTAGATCGAAAAGTTAAGGTTTGAGGATATTTATATCATTAACATAAGGCATACATTGCTCAGTATGCTCATACTATCGCTCATGATAAATTCTACCTATTACCAAAAAAGCGCGCAAGCTACTGGCATCTATTATGCATTTTTCATCATGAAAATTGTTGTGCTGGCGTAAGGAATTAATCCTGCAATATGAGTGTCTTGCACTCAGTTAATTTGTTGAACCTCCGCCATTTATGTGGCAAGTAGACATCATAATGCTTTCTCAAAATCAAGAAAAGTGTTGCATTTACATATAAAATCTCTTTTCATGCATCGTATTACTATCTTTTATGATTCTTAATGAAGTGAGGAATGTTGAAAGCCTTCTCAATAATGAGACTTGGTTTAAAATTGCATTTCAAATAGGTTAGTGGTAGAATGAGAGTTATTGGTTTTAATTTAACTTTACGTCTTGATTTGAAGCCAAATTTCAAGAAATACCAAAGTTCTTAAATTATTTTACTTACTTTCTGACTTTATGTAAAGCAGTTTTAGGCTGTGCCAGAATTCTGCTATTATTTTACTCCTTACCTACCCAACTAATGACTTATATCAGATCTGAATAGTGTAATTCTCACAAGCTTAGAGTAGAGTGTCGAAACTCTTGCAAATATTCTAAGCTGTGAAGCCAATTTTTTATGACATGTACATTTGATATAAATACATTTTAGCTATGCTAGTACATAAACTTATGCTTTTGAGTTGATGGATGAAGGCAAAGTTGTCCTCTAACTTCATAGTGTTCAAGCATTTAATAATTAATGTCAATATTTTTTATTTCTTCAGGCCAGCTCTCAAGAACAGGAACGGGTGACTTTATCCCATCCTTACAACGCTGAAGTGACACCTGTAACTGAAGCGGCTGTAGAAAAAGTGGAGGAAGGTCAAATGAACGTAGACACTGATGTCCCTGAGGAGCTGCGTGCGTTGCAGCACGAGCTGAGTAGTGTACAAGGCCGGTTTTCCTGTAGAGAGTGTAACTATTTCACGAAAAGCAAGCTTGCATACTTCATTCACATGAAGTCCTACCACACCTGCGAGAAGACTTTTAGGTGCAGTAAGTGCGGATATGGAGCAAACAATGCCCGAACTTTGAGGAAGCACAAAGCTGTTAAACATCGCCATGCCACCGTATACAAGTGTGATCTGTGCAAGTACTCAACTGTCGAAAAATATTCAATTAAAACTCATTTAGTGGAAAAGCACAAACTTGGGGAAAAATTTAAGTGTGACTGTTGCACCTACTCTACAACATCTAAGCTTTATTTGAATACCCACAAAATTCGGCAGCATAACTTCACGGGTCCCTATCAGTGCAAGTTCTGCAATTTTTCAAGTGCTTATCAGGGTGACATGCACAGACACAAGATGGCTAAGCATGGCTTTCAAAAGCCTTTAAAGTGCCACTTGTGTCAGTTCACCACAGCATACAAAGCAGGGCTTCAGAAGCACATCAGCACTACACACCGCCTTGGGAAGCCTCTCAAGTGTACTACTTGTAATTATGTAGCCTTTCTGAAGCGAGATTTGCAAGAGCATGAGATCACTCAGCATGGCTCTGATCTGCCTTTCAAGTGTAATCTGTGTAATTTTGGGACTGTGAGGAATGAGCGTTTGAAGAGCCACAAAACAGCCATTCATGGAGTTGGGACGAAGCATCAATGTGGTTTGTGCACATATACAGCAGCATACAAGAGTGCTGTAAAGAGGCACCAGATCACGAAGCACGGTATAGGAGAGCCTCTGAAGTGCAGCTCGTGCGACTACACCTCTGTGTACAGCAAAGATATAAAAAAACACCAAGTTAGCTGGCATAGCGCCAAGGCTCCTTTTCAGTGTAGCATCTGTGAATATGCAACTGTGGTCAAGACTCGGTTGAAAAGTCACCTTTTGCGTAAACACAATTTAGGTTGAAAATTGAGCTCAGCTGGAATTGGCTATCTGGCCGTCAGACATCCATCCATCTGTACAGGGTTTGAAACTCAAAGTCGCATTACATGCAGACCTCATTTTGTTGTTAGTATTAGTTTTATGGAGTGAAACTCAATGTTAGAATATCTCGTGCATGTTAGATATTTCAACACCCTGATTCTCAGAAGTGAGGCTATCCTTGAATCTAATTGCTCTGTGATTAATGTACGGTATTCTGTTTTACTTCTTTTGTAGAGTTGGAACGCTGGTATTTTCTGTCATCTGTGGAATTAGAACCCAGTATTTAGTGTTCTGTTACCTGAGAAATTTAAGGGTCAATATTTCCTGTTTTCTTGAATTACTTCATCATTAATGTACTGTATTCTGTTTTCCTTCATTTGTGGAGTTGGAACGCTGATATTTTTCTTTCATCTGTGGAGTTAAAACACAGTATTTAGTTGTCTGTTATCTGAGAAGTTTACTCGAGTTTCGATATTTTCTGTTTTCTTGCGAACTGTTGGAATGCGGACGTTTTGTTTTCTTTCATTTATAACAACAAAGTGTATTTGTGGCGTAGTTCTTCTGTAATGTTGGTATTTTGTTTTCTTTCACTTGTGGAACTGGAGCGCTGCCGTTTATTTTCTTTCGCCTGAAGAATTTTAATGGTGACATTTTTTCTCTCATCTGTGGAAGTTGCACACAGAAATTTGTTGGTACCTTAGTTCAATGACTGTGATATTTTCCTCGTGGCTGTTTATTTTTCATAGTCAATGTAATAACAATTAGTTCTATTTTATTAGTAGATTTAACTGTGGAATGCTAAATATATCCTTCCTGGTCACTTATGGATTGACAGCCTCTGCATAGTGGGCTGGAAAGGCGCTGAAGTATCAATGTTCTTTGTCAAAACATGTTCCATAGAACTCCAATTAAATAGAATATTTCATAAAACTCTCATTACATGTTAGTCTATACAAGTAAAATAATTGGAAGTGGTCAGTCAGCTAACTGTGGCATTATGGAATATTTCATAAAACTTCAGTTATGAGGAATATTTCATCAAACTCGAAAGACTTGTTAATCTATACCAGTAAGATGATTGGAAGTTGTCAGTCAGTTAACTGTAGAATTGATTACATGTTTTTTATGAAATAAAATGTTTAGGTGAATAAAATGTTACTAAAAAAGTCGTAAATCTCTGCTTAGGTACTGCCCATTCTGGCAGCCAATGAGATATTATTTCTTAACACTTGAATTGCGGTTGGTAGAAGAAAAGTTTACTATTTAATTCAAACCCTAAGTTAATTGTAGTAAACAATGCTAAAAATACCAAACATTAACTCGGTCGTGTTTTCATTTAGTTTTAAGTGTTTTTAAATTGAGTTTATGACTACTGGTTGGTCACCAGCATAGTGAAAACTCCCTGTGACCAAGTATGGCTCGCGTCGCATTCAAAATGTTAATATTTGGTGTTATTGTGTTTTGTGTTCAAGTTTGATGTACGTTCTATCACCCCTCAGGGGGATACAACTAGTGTATCTATGGAAATTAGCGCTCCCAGGAGGATTATGTGAGGGCCCGAGCTAAATATTAGGTCGGCCTTCTTTTTGTTGAAATAGAATATTTTTTTGTTTGTTATGGACCTTTTTTTGTTTTCGGTTCACTGCTGTCCCGTTTTTCAGCACCTACTACTTTCTTCAACTTTTTATCTTGCTTCATGAACTTCTTTCCCAACTTACTGTTTCTATGCTCCTTCTGCATAGATTCCGCATCCCTAATATCAAGACTAAATGATGCCTTCCTCCTTCCTCTCTTCGATACGTTTTTTTTGTAGTGGTTAGGGAGGCTTAAACTAACCTATAATCTACAATCTATTCTAATCTGTACGTTCCAGTTGTATCTTCGTTATTATTTTTTTTTGTACAGTGTTAGTAAAACCAGTGATGCTATAGTAGTTATTCAGGTTCATGTCTGGGTCATACTTCTGTTGTGCGTAGTAGGCTAGTGTACAGAGCTTAAGTCTGCGCATTGATTCAAAGCCTAATATTACAAAATTATACCATTTCTTGGTCTATTTCAAACTGATATTCAACTTTACACAAACAGTATTCAATTTCATACTTACGGAATTCAATTTTACATTAGTAAAATACAGTTTCGCGGAATAAAATTTTAAAAAACATCTGGAGGTCAATTTTTAATAAGCATTAAATTATGAAAGCACAAATGCAACCGAGTCATTAGCATTGCCCCGAGGCACTTTATTATACTTTGATTGGCGATTGAATATCTGGAAAAATGAAAGCATTCAGTAGACGGCCTGTCGCACTGGGGGCTGATCACCTCAAAAGTGTATTACCAAGATACAAATTTATGTATGTGTATTAATTATGTTGAAGATTATATATGTACTTTATTGAGGTAATGGGCACGAACGATAAAAATTCACTACGGAATTTAATGCATTTTGTATGAAAATGTATTCTCTTATTTTACGTAACATTCTTCAATGCATTAAATGTCTTTTACTTGACATTGACTGGTAATGAACCATCGTACAAAAAACTACTGTGGTCTAAGTGACAGATAGGTATAGACGACATGAATGCTGTCTTATCTCACGTTAGCGGTTTCTTTTGTCAATAAGAGGGCTTTTATCATGAGGTTCCTCATTCAAATTTTTTTTTCTGCAAGTCACGTGTTCAGTCATTCCGCCCCTGGGATAGAAATATATTTATGAATGTTTCTTCTTTTTCTTTAACATCCTTACTTTCCTGCACAGGAAGGTTAATTTTTGGATGCGCTGGTAGCTCACTGGTCGAAAAAGACAGCGTATGAACGCCAAAATACTAAAAAACTTCAGCTCGAGAGCTCTGGTCTGCATCCTACTTTCTTGGTTCCGATAGTTATTGTGTTCAAATTGAAAAAGAAACCAATCGAAAATTTGCATATGTGATATTAAATTATAGGATACAATATCATGAAAGTATTTTTTATATTAAAAGATAGGACACAAGGCCATGGAGGTATTTTTTTACATTGAATGAAAAAGAACAAGGTCAATTGCCCGTTATCAAAGTTGCCTTGCGCGTGTCACTGATAAAAAGGTACTTTTATTAAGTAGTAGTAACATGGGTTTACTAGCGCTTCAGTTACTCAAACTACAACGCACCGAAGGTCACATAATTTAATTAGTATCAGACTCATTCAAAATAACCACACAAGATGAACATCACTATTATTTGAAACATCAAAATTATATGAGCATCATGATTATAAGTTCAACTCAAAACAACAAGTGTCTCTCCATTAAAATTTGTACATAACACAGTACATTCGAGCGCACTGGGCAGCAAAACCCCGTAGGGGTTTCAGCTGCCCACCCATTTATTAAGACCGCCTAGCCTCATATAAAGCTCTAATCCAACTTTAGGTGAAGTTGGAGTAGAGCAGAGTCAGGACCATTGAGTATGGACTGTAAAAAACGGAAAAGACTAATGGTTTGTTCTCACACAGGACAGCGTGCGCGTTGAAATAGCACGTTCATAAACAGAAAAGAAAGGAAATGTTTATTTCAGTTAAGGTTGATACATAAAATTTACATCATTTGTTATAGCCTCTTTTCTTTTAGAATCCAAGTTCAAGGTTTTTCAATTTTTTTTTCCGTCTTTTCAAGTCTAAAAATCAAAGGAGTTATTTTCCGAAAGAAAACACGATTCTTTCAACGTGGCCACGTCATTTTTACTTGTTATGATGAAAGGTGTACACAAAATATGACAATGGGGTAGATGAGACTAGCAAATATATATAGGAACAATTGTTACTTAGGTCTCACGCAACTTGAGTATGCAGCGGCGACGAAGTTTTATAATAAGGTCTCGAATTGTACGTTAAATTATTAAGTGAAGTTAACACAGAGTCAGAGTCAAATACGGAGTGCCTCGCCGTATGCAAATTTAACACATCTAGTGAGGTGGCACGATGAGACCTTCTAACGTCGGAGTTACGCTCTATAATGATGATGCCCTAACCCTCGTCGAACCCCTTTAAGTAGCTGTCGTGCTGCAGGAGTTACCGCGGCTGATCATAGCCGTTGAAGTTGACGCCCGCAGTATCGTCGCGGCTACTCATTGCCACTCGGCCACTCTGCCACTCGCTCGCTGCCACTCGCCGATCGTCATTGTTTGTTGTGGCTATGGCCCAACCGCCAGCCTGCTGAGACCGGGCTGCTGTTGCCATCCACACGCTGCCATACTGCCATGCCGCTGCCACGCTGATGCCACCTCGCTGCCACGTTGCCACGCTGTAGTTGGGAGCGCAGGCGTCGCCTTCTCCTTTTTTTGTAACGGCCGAGCCCTCGCTGGGTACACATCGACATCTGGCGCGTTGTATACTGCTGAGCTTTGAAATTTCCTGATAGTAGAGTTCGGTGTAAGCTCTCACGTCCAACCGCCCTTTACTCTTTTTCTGTGGCGAAAACTTAACGGTTCGTATTCGGGACACAACAGAATCCCCCCCACCTATATTAATCAACATCCTCCTGGATGTAAAAATGGAAGTTTCCGTCTACTGAAGTCACGCATCTGAGATTCGTACTTCATTGCAGGGGCGAAATTAGACAAGCCTTGAGATTTGTGCTTCTGACGCACTTCTGAATCGAAGATCTTGAACAAGCGATAGCTTATTGTGGTCGTCGGGACGTCCTATTCCAATTCACTATCGAAGACCTTCTCTCTTGGCTAATGACGTTCTATCAGAGGCCTTCTGAAGACGTTCAAAGGGGTAAAAACCATCCTAATAAAATATCGAATATGCAATCGATCAGTCTATACTCGACCTCCTGCGTGTAGTTACTACGGACATATTGCTGTCCAACGGTATCTTCTTTATTTTTTCTTCGCCGTTGTTGAATCCGTGTCCGGCGAAAATATAGATGTTCAGGGGAAAGTCCCGTCCTTCGTACGAGTGGGTGTACTGTTGTTGCAGATGTAAGCAGGATCCGCCGATTGCGTCTGTACAGCTGGGGCCGCGGCGCGCCAGGACAGCTGAGGCCCTTTAATAGCAAGGTCGTCGCTGACAGCGCGTAGTAGGAACAGCTGGTATGGAGAGCGGTGTTGCCATAGCGTTGGTATTGTACTGTGCGCCTGCACACTGCCTCTGGGTCGCTGCACTGTCGCGCTGGCGAGCGGTGCGTGAGTGCTGTGCGCCTGTAGCCCTGTACACGTCTTCCCAGCCGTGGCGCAGCTGCGGTGGAGAGAGGAGTGTGTGTGCTGCCGCTGCTCAGACCCCAGTCGGCGCAGCATTGCTGTAATCAATCGTTCCACGTTAATCTCAGGCTTTGACAAAATTTTTCTCTCGGATTTCTTCGACTTATCGTAATCAATTGTGTCCATCTACTCATCACATCTCCCCCATGCCATTTACAGCCCGGTGTATCACCCTTCGATTGTGTTTTAACTAGATCAAGTAATCTAAAGCAATAAGCTCAAAGAAATCCTTTAGAGAACATTATAACTAACACAAATGAAATAAATGAAAGGTAAATTAAATTGATGAGAGATCAAAGTAATCTAACGCAATAAGCTCAAAGAAATCCGTTAGAGAACACAAATGAAATAAATGCACGGTAAATGAAGTTAATGAGAAATACATAATATGACATTCAATATCTCGGATAATTAGTGGGCTGCAAAGGAAAGTTCCTACGTATTAGCACACATTCCTGGGGAAGAGCTATGAAAAGACATACGAACGGGTTACAAATTTGACATCGAGTAAAATTTTTATCTGATTAAATACATAAATTGATTTATAAATCGACATTAATCATGTAATACATCCTATCTGCATTTTGCTGGAGAAATCATTTAAATTTAAGTCGAAGCACTTATCCTAAAATTGAAATATGAAAGAAATGTTAAACACAAGGGAAATGATTAGAAAACATCCTTGATATTAAACATAGAACATTTGGGAGTGAAATGATACAATCATTATTGAAGTTTTGGGACGTGGAAAATCAGTTAATTCTAAGTCAAAGCACGTATCCTAAATTTGTAATACGAAAGAAATGTTAAACACAAGGGAAATGGTTAGAAAACATTAATATTAAACATAGTACATCTTCAGAATGAAATGGAGCAATCATCATCGAAGTTTTGGGACGTCCTTGCGAGACACAAATAATCATACATAGTTTGGGCGTCTCGTCCGATTCCTCAGAGAGTACCTAGGAATCATTCCTTCATTCCTCTGGCTTGTGCTCGGCACTGTAGGAATGTCGTTCGTCTCTGCCCCTTGCAGTTCGTCCTTTTCTTCGTCTTTGTTGAAAGGGAAGGCCATGGCGTCGTCAAGATAAGCACGTTTCACACGGTTCAGGTGCACGGTCTGCTCCTTTCGGTCTGAATATAGACCTCTGATAGTGATGTTATTTCCACGTCTGGAGGTAATTCTATAAGGGCCTCGGAATCTCGATGGAAAGGCTCTGTCCTCGACACACCCTCCTTCATTCCTCAACATAATAAGGTCCCCAGCTTGGACATCACATTCTTTGGCCGTTCGATTGTAGATCTTCGCCGCAGCTTGCCTGGCCGCCTCAGAGTTTTTTCTAACAGCAGCAAATGCTTTGGACAGTCGGAGCGAGACTTCAGTTGAATACTCTTTGTCACATGCGTAGTTTATGGGCTGCTCCTTGAAGATGTCGTGGAAGGGAAGGTTTGCGTCTCGGCCGTAGAACAGAAAGAACGGCGTGTCCTTAATCGCAGTCTGATAGGAAGTATTCACCGCGAGAGTCGCAAAGGGAACGCTCTCGTCCCAAGTGAACTTATCTTCAGCCGCTAAGTGAGAGATTGCAGTCTTTAAGATACCGTTCATTCTCTCGCAGCAACCGTTCGCCATCGCGTGGTAAGCAGTCGTCGTTTGTGATCTCGCTTTGAGATTTTTGCAGACGTCCTGGAATAACCTATTGGTAAATTCGCTGCCTCTGTCACTGACGATCGTATTCGGGGCAGAGAATTTTCCGACGTATTGGACAAAAGCTCTGGTGACAGTATCCGCAGACTTATCTGTAAGGGGATAAGCATCAACATACCTAGTAAAATGATCAACTATCGTTAGAAGGTATTTGTTGCCTGCGTAACTAACAGGAAGCTCAACAAGGTCAACTGCAACTCTTTCAAGGGGATATGAAATTTCAGGGAATTTTCCCAAGGGAACTTTAAATTGACCCTGCCATTTCGTTCGTTGGCAAGCTAGGCATTTCTTTACGTGGTCTTTGACGTCACGAATTTGATTAATCCAGAAGAATTTATCTCTGGCACGTTCAAGAGTTCTCAGGAAACCCATATGAGCGGACAAATCATTGTCATGGCTCAGCTTTAAAGCTACCTTAACTAAAGACTTAGGAATGACTATCTGTACATTACTTCTACCGTTTCTGCGTTTCTTTCTCGACAACCTGCATAGAACATCGTTATCATCAATGAAATATTCGTCAATATTAGAAATCTTACAGTTACCTCTATCATTATTATTTATTACATCTCTAACGGAAGACCAATATGGGTCCAAGCTCTGCTCCAAAGCTACATCATCCAAACTCAGTGGCTGGGCGGTCTCGGCAGCAACACCTGTCTGCTCGCTTGACGTGGGTCGAGAGCACACATCGTTGACAGAAGCACCTGTCGCGTCATTATCAGAACATGGCTTAATTCTAGAAGGAACATCAGCATTAATTTTAGGATCATTCTTATTACTACAATTGGACTCAGCAGTGTCTACGACAGCATTGACCATTCTTTCCGACCTAGACAAATAGTCGGGCAAGTGGTGTTGTGCTCCCGGCTTGTACCGAACAGAGAAATTATACTCCTGAAGAAGCAGAGCCCATCGGGAGATGCGATGGTTACCTGTCTTGTTTGCGAAAATAAACGTCAGGGGGCGGTGATCTGTTACTACGACGAATTCATTTAAGTACAGGTACGCATCATAATGTTTGATTGAATCATGAATAGCGAGTGCTTCGAGTTCAGTTGCAGAGTATTTAAGTTCGTTTCCCTTTAATTTACGACTATAATATGCTACTGGCAGCTCAATGCCGTCATGCGTCTGAAGTAATGCTCCTCCGATTGCAATGCCCGAGGCATCAGTGTGCAGCACGAACTCTTTCTGAAAGTCGGGAAACTTAAGTATTGGCGCAGACACAAGTTTATCTTTTAAATCATCAAAAGCTCGCTGATGGATGTCAGTCCACTTAAACGAGTTCGTTTTCTTTGTAAGCTCAGTAAGAGGTGCCGCGATATGTGCGTAATTTTGAATGAATTTTCTGAAAAATCCGGTTGAGCCTAAGAATCTCTTCACCTCTTTAGCACTCCTAGGTCTCAAAGCATCGGCTAGAGCTCGCACTTTGTCAGGTCTGGGAGTTAGTCCCTCTGAACTGACTTTGATACCAAGGAAAGTCACGCTACTGGCCGCAAATTGGCATTTCTTGAGACTCAATTTGAAACCTGAAGCAGCTGTTTGAAGCAACGCCTTATCCAAATGTTCGACATGAGTCTCGAAATTTTTTGAATAGATGATGATGTCGTCAACGTAACAGAACAGAAATTTTGAAATGAATGGGGAAAAAGCCATATTAACTGCTCTTTGAAGTGCAGCTGCGGATGTGATAAGACCTTGGGGTGACCGGCAGTACCTGTAACTACCTGTAGGCGTTCTGAAAGCGGTAATGTCTCTGCTCTCTGGGGACAATTCGATCTGATGATAGGAGCTTCTCATATCAAGGGTCGTGAATAAATTTGAGTCCTTTAGACTTTCGAGGGTGTCAGTCATATGCGGGATAGGGAAAGTGTCTTTCTTAACTATTTTGTTGATAAGACGAAAATCGACAACTATCCTATGAGTTCCATCGTTTTTTCTGACTGTCAAAATAGGTGACGACCATGGGGAGTAAGCTGGCTCTATAACTTTCTGTTTCAGCATCTCTTGGACATGCTCTTCAACTAATTGTTTTGTAGCGTGAGGAACTCGATATTGGGGCGTATTGATTGGCTCATGACCCTGAATGTCTAATCTATGTACAGCATTTCGCGCATGACCAATCTCGTCTCCAACCGCGAACGCATTCCTATGATTGTTAATCAAATTTACAAGGGTCGTTCTCTGATCTAAATTCAAATGTGACAAGTCAACATCGTCAATCATCCGGTTGAATTCAGGTTCATTTCGTTTCTCTGCAACTGGCAACAGTTCACTGTTAGGCAGTAACTCAGGGTTGCACTGACTCAAGGGGCTTTCAGTCAGAGCGGGAGCTCGTCTGGCGTCATGCACTGTCGCCACGGCATCATAGGCCTTGCGCTGTGCCTGAGCTCGAGCATCACTTTCGCTTTCGTCTGAGCCAGGCTCTGGGTCCTCAATGGCAACATCTAAACTAGCACAAATTTTATTTCTAGGCACAAGAACATTCTTATCATTATAATTTACAAAAACTACAGGCACGGTACCATCACGGACTTTGGCTAACGTGCGGGGCACTGCTATTCCTTTGCATGTAACGCTCTGCTTTAGAACGACTGTCTTTCCATTCATGTGCTTGGGAACTCTCAAAAAGGAATGACATAACGTGCCTCCTTCAACAGTCAGATCATGTGACATTCTTGCGACACTGAATGATGCATCCTCAGATTGTTTCACAAAATTTACTGAATTAGAAGCAGCAACTGATTGAAATGGGTAAACTTTATTGTTAATTCTCACGTGACCTTTCTCATTCTGACTGTATTTTATTTCAACGCCGAACCTCTTAAGGAAATCTCGGCCTATCAAGACAGCTCCAGGGAAGTAAGAATCTTCCACAATTATAGCGGCATGGCAATTCTCAACATCACCTAGTTTAAATTTCAGGTCAATCGTACCTCGAGTGTGGAGATTATCTCCATTTACAGAACAAAGAACTTTAGTGCATCGTTTAATTCGGGGAAGAGTTTTGAATAATTTGCTAATTACGCAAGATTTCACAAGAGTCACGGAAGAGCCTGAATCAACGAAGGTAGAGCACTTTTTCTGTTCAACGTTTAATAAAATTACGGGGGAAAAGCTTTTCGGTTGCTGTAGTAGTTTTTTGACTTTACTGCGGCGATGTCACCATTCTGACTCGGGTGGCCATTAAATTTGCGTTGATAATTATTAAAGGGGCGCGCCTTTTGGTGTGAAGCACTCTGCCATTTAAATGGGTTCTTAGGCTGGTACGCTCGCTTTTGTGGTGAATTGTATTGACATTTCTCCACCACTACATCACTCTCGTGGGCTCGCCTTTTGCGGTTCAACAAAGATCTTTCTTCGATCAAAGATTCCTCAATAGATCTCGCTTTATCTAAGAGTTTTGTCACACTCTCAGGGTCGAAATCATGAGATAATTTTTCACTGATCTTGGGGTTCATATTTTTAATGATAGTCGGGATTAGAATTTTTTGTGCATTGGCATCCTCGTAGTGCCATTCTTGGCCGAACACGTCTTTCCAGCTAGCTAGAACGCGAGTTGCAAATGCATTGACACTCTCATCATTCTCTTGACGCAGACTAAATAGGATTTTATGAACAGTTTTTCTATAATTTACAGCCCCCTTGTACACAGAAATAAGCCAAGTCTTGACATCTTCCAGTGTGACCAATTGGTCGGACTTGAGGACATAAGAATCCCAAGCCTTCCCGGTAAGAGCATTTTTCAAATAACGACATTGCAAATCGATGTCATTCGTGTAGATGTCAACTCTGGTCTGAAAGTGTTTTAAAAATGAAGTTACACAGCCTTCGCCGTTAAATTTAGGCAGATCAATTGCATGATTTAAAGTTACAAAATTGTTTTGAGTATTCTCACCGTTGTTATTTTGGTTATCTTCATTATCGTTCCCTGCCATGATTCCAACAGTTATTTAGGGCAAAATTGGCGAGGTAAAATAAGTTCACAATGAACACTGATAGCAATTTAGAGTTTCAAATTAGAAGTTTAAATGCAATATCTCGTACAATATGTTTCCAAATACACAGACATAATTGAATCTTTCGCACAATAAGTTTCCAAATGCACAGAAATAATTGGATAGATCCGACAAAAGCAATGCACATAGACACGAAATATCAAAAATAGAATACGCAATAATCTTATAAAACGGATCAAATCAATAGGAAAACGGGTTAAATCAGTTAATAAAACGGGTTAAATCAATGAATAAAGCAACACACATGTATACAATGGCATCAAAATAAAGAGCACAATAATCTTATTACGGAAGCGGTTTTGCATGGATTAATACATGTCATAAGGAAATAAATCAATAGGGCTAAGTTAACAAAACGAATTAAATGAATGAATACACACAGTAAAGAAATAAATCAATACGCAAATAAAGTGACATGAGAACATACACATTTCTAGGGAAATATTACAAATTATAAATGAGATGAATGAATTTAAATAATTACTTGGGCCATTTAATTTACGTTACAAAATTTTTTTTTTTTTGAATAGGTAGCGTGGCTTAACGGTCCCTTGTGGAGACGTTGAGCGTTATTGGGTTATGATCCCACGTTCGCTGACCACCAATTGTTATAGCCTCTTTTCTTTTAGAATCCAAGTTCAAGGTTTTTCAATTTTTTTTCCCGTCTTTTCAAGTCTAAAAATCAAAGGAGTTATTTTCCGAAAGAAAACACGATTCTTTCAACGTGGCCACGTCATTTTTACTTGTTATGATGAAAGGTGTACACAAAATATGACAATGGGGTAGATGAGACTAGCAAATATATATAGGAACAATTGTTACTTAGGTCTCACGCAACTTGAGTATGCAGCGGCGACGAAGTTTTATAATAAGGTCTCGAATTGTACGTTAAATTATTAAGTGAAGTTAACACAGAGTCAGAGTCAAATACGGAGTGCCTCGCCGTATGCAAATTTAACACATCTAGTGAGGTGGCACGATGAGACCTTCTAACGTCGGAGTTACGCTCTATAATGATGATGCCCTAACCCTCGTCGAACCCCTTTAAGTAGCTGTCGTGCTGCAGGAGTTACCGCGGCTGATCATAGCCGTTGAAGTTGACGCCCGCAGTATCGTCGCGGCTACTCATTGCCACTCGGCCACTCTGCCACTCGCTCGCTGCCACTCGCCGATCGTCATTGTTGTGGCTATGGCCCAACCGCCAGCCTGCTGAGACCGGGCTGCTGTTGCCATCCACACGCTGCCATACTGCCATGCCGCTGCCACGCTGATGCCACCTCGCTGCCACGTTGCCACGCTGTAGTTGGGAGCGCAGGCGTCGCCTTCTCCTTTTTTTGTAACGGCCGAGCCCTCGCTGGGTACACATCGACATCTGGCGCGTTGTATACTGCTGAGCTTTGAAATTTCCTGATAGTAGAGTTCGGTGTAAGCTCTCACGTCCAACCGCCCTTTACTCTTTTTTTGTGGCGAAAACTTAACGGTTCGTATCCCCTCAGGGGGATACAACTATTGTATCTATGGGAACTAGCGCTCCCAGGGGGACAATGTGAGGGCCCGAGCTAAAGGTAAGGTAGGCTTTATTTTTGTTAAAATAGCATAGGTTTTTGTTTTGTTACGGACCATCTTTTTTCGGTTCACTGCTGTCCTGTTTTTTCAGCACCTATTACTTTCTTCTTCAACTTTGATCTTGTTTCATGAACTTCTTTCTCATCTGACTGTTTCTATGCCTTTTCTGCATAGATTCCACGTTCCCTTAACTCCATACTAAATGGTGCCTTCTTCCTTCCTCTCTTTGGATCTCATTTGTTGAGGATAGGGAGGCTTAAACTAACTAATAATCTAATCTAATCTAACGGTTCGTATTCGGGACACAACACATTGGTATTTTAGAATATCAGCATAAATATCTCAAATTGATAAAGACATTCAAGTATAATAATACCAATAGTACTTATGTCAATAACAGAACAAATGATCTACAGAAAAATATAAAACATATTCCCTTGAGACAAGGTTTTTTCTAGTATGAGGTGTATCAATATAGAAATTTAAAAGAAATACAGCATCACATTGATGAAGCACGTCTTGAAGGTCAGGCTACTCACATTAACACAGGTCATAAGCTTAAACTTTAATTGTAGGCGTTCATGCAGTTGAATGCATAATGAACCGAAGTAAATAATTTACATGTACACAACACTAAGAGGGCTGCTCGAAAATGTAATAACTAGCTTTTCGTGCACGAACATCAAAAAGTCATTACGAACCTGCGTGGAAAACATGAGTTTTACAAATTTCTATTTTTTTCCAAAATAACTAGGTCAAAAGATTACCGTGAGTCAGATCCTGGGAAGGATCGTCTCACAAGACTAACTAACATTTTACAACACGAAAAACCCCAAATAAATGAACACTCTGTTAAGTCAGTACCTCAATGTCGATTAGCAACCTTGTCTCTTGGAAGTGAGATTGGAAAGACCAGTGAACTGTTTCTAAAAATTTAGCAGAAGTAAAATAGTTCCATGGTTTGTGGTAGTATTCAAATTACTAAGCATTCCCATTTTTATTACAACTGACTTTCTTGAAACTTTTGATTCATATTATGTACATAATTTAGGTAGAAAATAAATGAGTACTTTTTCCATACAAGTTGCTCGCACGATGTCATTAATCAAGGTTCCAAAAGTAAAGCTAAATTGAAATTAACGTTGAGAACATGTAAAACATGAAGTTCATATTTCTCATTAGTAGCTGGTTGCTGACCATGGCAAATCATATGAATTATTTATGTATTTAGGTTGTAAGACCATGATGTTGTTGCTGCTTCAGTTAGATTAGTCATTAGTTTTAGCCTCCCTTATTATTATTACTAGTACATGCCCGTAAGTTTATATATAAAAGAGTTAATATCTGACGAAAGGTAGGTATATAAAAAAAATTTATTCACAAAAACACTCGTTTAATGCAGCAATGAGGTGAGCGAATTTGCAGTACTTGAAAATTTTATTTCCATTTTTCAAAATTTTTGGGATCAGCAAAGACAAAATTAATTTTTTGACCCAAGCTTTCGGCTAGATTAGTTTTTTGATTTGATTAGATTAGATCAGCAAAGACAAAATTAATTTTGTCTTTATAGGTATATAAAAAAAGGTATATAAAAAGGGTATATAAAAAAAAGGTATAGGTATAGGTATATAAAAAAAAGGTATAGGTTTCGTAGGTATATAAAAAAAATCTTTTATTCACAAAAACACTCGTTTAATGCAGCAATGCAACCTTATAGTAAATTAATTAAGCAATGAAATGCTAACGAAATGATACAAACAATTTATTAACTTATTGAAGGAAAAGAAGTTCAAGCTAAAATCTACAAAATTTCTGAATAAACAACATTCCTCGTGAGCATTTTAGATTGGCTCCGCTGTTGCCTATGTCTGGCTGATTAGGTGAATTCGTGTTGGTCGGCAAAAATTTTTGATTGCCGTGGATTTCCAACTCTGCTAAGAGCCACGTACAACTGTCCATGGGTAAACACTGATGATGGTAGATATATGCCGCATCTTGAAAGGCTCTGCCCTTGACTCTTATTTATTGACATAGCAAAAGCAGGTCTGATCGGAAATTGCCTTCGCCTCAAAGTAAATGGCAAGTCTGTGTCCGATGGCTGCAAAATAATACGTGGAATCACCAATGTTGCTCCAACATCAATTCCTGTCAATTTACTGGCTGTTATCAAAGTATTCGTGACAGTGAGCACTTTATACCGAGCGCCATTACAATGACCATTCCTCTGATCTATATTTCTGAGCAGCATTATTGGAGATCCCTTCTTCAATGTAATAATATGAGGAGGTAGACCACTAATATTTAGAGAATTAAGAAATTCCGTTGGATAAAGAGCAGCTTGATTAGCATCTGCTACTGAATCAACGCTTTTTAACGTATACATTTCCCCTGGTAATTTGTGCATAATGCGATTATTTAGTTCATCCAATTCTTAATTTTTAGTAGTCAAAAGAGCGCGAGATGCTAACCAATGGGAATCCATGAAGTTGGTTTCTATTTCCTCGTAGGCATGATTGATTACGTCTTCTTTGCTATTAGCTTGCAGTTGTAGAGGAATATCAATGGCATCTTCATGCACATTTCCCTGTACATTGGGAACTCTTCCCTCACCAATTTGCAATAGCCACTAAGAATGTTGAGTTAGTTGAGCATGGGAATCGGCATCATCGTTGTTGCGACTGTTTTCCACCCTCATATTTATACGAAGGTGCAATACCTGACATGATGACCAAATTGATGACTTTTTCAAACATGCTGCAATCAAGGAAGGCCTTTTTCCTCTGCGAATTACAGTCAGTATTTGTCAGAAGTCTCCTAAGATAATCAGTTTACCGCCGAACAATAATTGATTATCCATGATGTCTTTTAATGTTCTATCCAGTGCTTCAAATAGGTAGCGATGACACATTGGAGCTTCGTCCCATACTATTAATCGTGCGTCGCGTAATAGACGACCTGTTGCATCACGGGGAGATATTTGGCATGTTGAATTACAATTAATTGGTATTGGCAACTTGAACCGGGAATGAGCTGTGCGGCCAAGTTTCAGAAGTGTTGCAGCAATCCCTGATGAGGCTGTAGCTATTGCAATGTTTCAATTCTTTCGAACATAGGACAACAATACATTGAGAAGAAATGATTTTCCAGTACCACCTGGTGCATCTATAAATATCAAGCCACCCTCATTTCTATCAAATTTACGTTTAATGGTCTCGAAAATATTTTGTTGTTCCAAGTTCAGTTTAATGATGTTATTAGCGAAAATTTTTTCTGCATTTGGATCATTTTCCTCCTCATGTTGAGCTGCAAGGCATCTTCTGTTTTCATGATCAGCAGCAGGAAGTCCAAAAGAAATTGTACTGCGCTCGTACTGTGCCAAGTGATTATCTAAGTCACACAGCAAATTATTATTTAAACAATTTTTACCACAGGAGATACAGAGGTAGAATGTTTCTTAAGTCTAATACAATGGTCAGAGTTGAGTATAGCTACCTGTGGGCCCGAATAAGTTCAGCGACTTCTAGGGCATCCTACCATTACATTATTCTAGGGCGTACAATAATGTTTAACCTAATTCACTTAGCCTAGTTTCGCATTAGACTGATCAACAGGATAATGAACTCGATATTGATGTTTAATTTTACAATATAGGTCATATGGACAATATTTAACAGTATATTCGATAACGATTTGGGAGCAGACTGAAAATCGACGATATTACTCATGGCAAATTGCATTATTAGGACCAGACATGTAGGAGGCAGGATTTGACTTGGTGATCTTACACGACTAGTATTCTGATAAGAAGTGAGACTCAAGATTTCTTTTAAATACCTTGTAAGAATTACTTTCACGGATCTCCGCAGGTATTGAGTTCCAGGTTTTAGTTCCAACGAATAGTATACTATGTTGCGAGCGGGCCTTTGAATAATAAGGAAGCATGAATTTACTTTTATTTCGTGTTAAATGGTCGTGATGACCAGTTTGCGCAGTTAATAACTGTTGAAGGCTATTGTCGCCATCATTAGCTAATGTTTTGTAGATGAAATTGCAGATGGAGATTTTGTAGAGATCCGAGAGTTTAAGTATTTGTAAATTTTTGAATGAATCTTTTGTGTGAGCATTATATTCTAGGTTCTTTACCGCTCTGATGGCTCTTTTTTGCAGAGTAAAAATTATATTGGTTTTATTTTTATCAGTTCCATGCCATGCTTCTATTCCGTATTGCAGGTATGGTGAAATGAGCGTTCGATAAAGCATTAGTAAGGCTGTTTCAGGCAGGAAATTTTTAACTTTATTCAGGATTCCGATGGATTTTGATAATTTAGAACTAATATGAGTGATGTGCTCTTTGAAGGTCAGATGTTTATCTATTATGATGCCCAGAAATTTACATGAGTTGGTTTCTTTGATTTCACCTTCGCCAATTTTAATGGATGGTAGAGATATATTTTTCTTGTATGAGAACGTAATATAATTTGTTTTATCGATATTGAGGCTTATTTTATTAGCTTTAAGCCACAGTGAAACCTTATGGAGTTCATTATTTATACTCTCCGCAATCGTAGTGGGATTTTCGTTCGGAAGGACCGCAGAAAGCGTACTGTCATCGGCAAAAAGTATGAATTTAAAAAATGATGTAGATTTAATAATATCATTGATAAAAATCAGAAAAAGGAGAGGCCCAAGAACAGATCCTTGTGGAACTCCATGGCTAATTTTTTGTGGGTCCGATTTTGCGTCGTCAATGACAACGTATTGCTTCCGATTTGTTAGGTATGATCTGAACCAATCATGGGCAACCCCACGATTGCCATAACAATGAAGTTTCGAGAGTAATATGTTATGGTCCACACAATCGAATGCCTTTCGAAAGTCAAGAAATACAGAGAAGACAGTCTTTCCGTTATCTATATTAGAATAAAGGAATTGTAAATGATTTAATATTGCCTGTGTTGTTGAATTTTTACAGCGAAAGCCGTATTGTTTATCATAGAGAAATGATTTTTGTTCAAAATAAGAGTACACTTTTTTATACACAATTTTCTCGAATACCTTGCTAATAATTGGTAACATGGAGATAGGACGATAATTGTTTACACAGGTTTTTTCACCATTTTTAAAGATAGGGGTTACTCTAGCAACTTTGAGGGAGTTCGGGAAAGTGCCTAGTAAGAGAGACTGGTTAATAATATTGGATATCAGCGGGGCCACAATATCAGCAATTATTTTAAGTATTTTAGTTGGAAACGTTTGTAACCCACTCGATTTATTTTTCATGTTGTTTATGCACGCAATTACATCGGAGGAGTTTGTAGGCGTAAAGAAAAAGGAGTTGTGTTCTCGAATATGATCCATAAATTCCAGGTGATCAGTAGGTTCACTTGGAATACCATTGGCTATAGTTTTCCCTACGTTTACAAAGAAGTTGTTGAAGAGATTAGCAATTTCATTCTTCTCATGGTATTTTACATTATCTTGAGTGATATAACCAATTTTCTTTTTTCGGCGTTATTCGGTTTATAACAAGAGTTAAGGAGGCGCCAAGTCTTTTTAACGTCAGCTTTGAATTGAGTAAACTTGAGGGTAAAGTAGCTCTTTTTTGATGTTCTTATCTGGTTTGTCACATAGTTATTGAATCGGTTATATGTTTCTCTAGATATTCGCCCTTCGCAAAGGAGGGCTAGGTACGCTTGGCGTTTCTTTATATTTATCACGATGTCTCAAGTAATCAAGGGCTTTTGTTTATTTTTCGGGGTAACTGTACGAGTTACAATTGGGCAACACTGATTGTATGCGGTCATTATAGTTTCAGTCAACTTTACTACTGATTCATCAATGCTCCTTGCATTATTGTTTTGTTGGGTGATGTGCAATGTTGGCATTAAATCTTCTAGAACGGTGCGCATTTCTTCTAAATTTGATTCGTTTATTTTACGATATGAATAAGTTTCAGCCCGTGCTTTGGTGCACGCAAGATATAATAAGAAAAACTGGAAAATGATCTGATAAGTCAGAAGTAATTATTCCAGCAAGAAAATCACTTGGGTCTGTCATAAAGATATTGTCAAGCAGCGTGGCACATTCTGAGGTTATTCGTGTTGGCTTTGTGATGATCGGAAGGAAAGATTTAGAATGAAATGCATTTAAGAAATTAGAGATTGGTTCATAGCTTTCATGTTTCAGCAAATCATAGTTGAAGTCACCGCATATTATTATGTCATTGTAGAAGGACCTGTTGAACTGAGAAATAATTCGATTAAGCTCATTAAGGAAGGATATAGGACAGGCTGTAGGCGGCCTATACACCGTTCCAAGCACAATTCGTTTGCCATCTCTAGACAGTTCTACGAATAATGATTCTATATGATCCTGATTCAGTGTTGCACTTGCTATGATTCTCGAATCCATGAGCTTAGAAATGTATGTACTGATGCCCCCGCCTCGCTTGTTTTTTCGTAGCGAATGGTAACTATGATAATTTTCAAATTTAATCATGTCTTTGGTCGAGTCATCTAGCCAGCTTTCGGTGAAGCTAATCACATCTAAGGTATACTTAAGTTCAGTAATAGTGCATTGTATCTCTTCCAATTTTGGATAGAGTGACCTACAGTTCCAACACAGTAGCGAAAAATCCTGCCGGGTTATTCGTATAGATTCGTTGAATTTTGATATATTAGTATATCTGCAGTTTTCAGAGTCGTTTAGGTTTGGAAATATTCTGTTCAAATGATTGAGATCCGGGTCGATTTCATCTAATATATCAGCGTGATCAGTCATTCAAAATTAGTAAACAGTAGGCAGTAAGTACTATTGTACAACTTAAAACGAAATACAGAGTCAAGATTAAAAGGATATATCTATCTAAAAACTAGCTTAGAAAGTATAGAAAAGAGTAAGAAATCTAGCGTGATTTCGTGGGTACACTCAATACTCAGCCAAGAGCGATTAATATTGGAGTTCAATATACAAAATTGATGCGTACAAATTGCTGAAGGCGTTGTTACAAAGTTCACATACAACAGGTAATAAGTTTAAAAAAAAATAAAAATAAATAGAAAAAAATTTAGCGACGATGATAATCTAATCAGCTAATATGTTTTACACATAATAATAGTTTGTTGGTTAAAAATTACATACAATTTACGAGGAAAGGTGAACAAGGTGGATATCAATATTCCATCATAATATTGGTAGGTACAAATTGCTGGTGGTGTTGTTGCAATTTCCAATACAGTTGTCATAAATGTTCACATATATCTGTCATAAGATTGTTAAAATTGAGGTAAAACTGCCGTATATATCTTTAGAGGTTGGAACTGATTCATGACATGAAGTTATGCAGTTTGAAGATCTAGTGTAAAGTTATAGAATTCTAGGCGTTATTGGCATACGAGTATATAATTTGACACAGGTACATGTTTTGATACCTAATTGAGGTGAACACCCAAGACCTGATTCGATGATTTATCCAGTTGCCGCATCAGGTATTGGTCGAGCTCTTCTGGCGTGTTAATCTGACGTCTCGAGTCCGGTTGTCCAGGGATGAATGCGAAGATGTTTCCATCTTGGGTCCTCGGGGTTCCGATTTTTTCCGGGAAATTTTTCTTGGCTACTCTCAAGGTGTACAGGATCTTGGCTCGTGAAGGTATTAGATATTCATTTATATAGAACGTTGGTTTATTTACTCGGCAGGCAGAGAGAATTTCACGTTTTTTGTTGTAATGTTTCAGTTCGAAAGCGATGTTTCTTCGATCCTCGTTTCCACTTAGTGGTTTTCTTCCCATTCTGTTAGCTGACGTGATGTCAGCATCACTGAGGTCGATGTTGATGTCCTTCAGAATTTTGCAGACTGTTTCTTTGCAATTTTCGTTGTTGTGTGAATGAGGTAGTTCCCCCCCGGAAATGACGAGAGTACATTTTCTATCTTCCAGGTCTCGTTATATGATAGTTCAATAGCTTCTTCTTGAAATATATGTTGTTGCCTCGCATGTTGCAAGTAATCTTCACAAAGATCTTGACGAAACATGTTCAATAATCGTAGTGGTTCAGAAGGAGAACAGAATAGAAGAATAGTGGCAAATAATGTTCTCAATTGATTTGCCGAGTGGGTAGATCTTACTTCTTACAAACATTGCTCCCATTCATGATCATTCTCTAATAAGTTCATCATCTGACATGCATGCTTAAAACTTTCACAAATGGTGCCATTGACTGTCAGCAAATTTTCAAAACTCGTTGCTCCTAGTTTATTGTGCAATAACAATCTGAGATAAAACAATTCTCCTTGTGATGGGTGTACTGCGTACACTCGTCCAATTGCTGCTGGGACATCTTCCGCTTGTCTGGCTCTTCTTTGCCACGTTTTATTCGCATTAATCCATGTGTAGTACTGAGGAAAATCACAATAAAGGATACCTCTTGCTAGTGGATCTTCTTGATTCATCTGGAAGTATGCTGTCAACTTTGTGGCTCTATTTTCTTCTAAAGCTACTTGTGCATGGTCTGGATCATAAACGACGTGCTGTTGATTAGGCAGGTGTATCTGTAAACATTCAACTGCAGGTTGCCTCTCTTGAATAGGAAATTCGAATAATCTCCAGCACGCCTCCGTCGCTCCAATGTAGCGGCAATTTTCATAGCGAGTTATTTCATCACGTTCCATAGCGTTAGAGAAACCAATGCGGAGACGATCGTCTTCTCTATGCAGAGAAACAGTTGCCTGATCAACACCTTTGTAAATATATTTGTATAGATATTTTACTGCTTTCACTGAAGCGCACCACTCAATATTGATATGAGCTTCATATTTTTGCAATAACCATGCGTTGTAGGGAACAACGTTGCGATTATCAATATCAACTGTGCTGTTTCCAACTTGTATAGTAGCTATGAACCCACCTTCTGCAGGACTTCTACGACGATAATTTGGGTAAGAATCGTTTGCAACTGATGTCTGTGAATTGTAGTCTTTGGGATAATTCTTGCTGCATTTGCCATCAATCATGCAGGGTGAACTTGGGTTATCTCTTCCACACGGGCCGTGTGTCATGTATTTTGTAACCAAATTGTATAGATGCGTGGTGTTTGTGTTTTCAGGATCAGGAAGTTCAGCGGAAACAACTTTATCAATTTCTTGCCAAGTATCATGGTGACTTTCTAAAATAAACAAATAATGACAATGAGGCAATCCTCTTTTCTGAAATTCTATAGTGTTCACATGAGCGATGAGTTTTCCAAGAACTCCAGATTTTATGTCGTATAGCAATTGCTGCTGTTTTAGTCTAAACACTCTTGCAGTTATATCAGGCCTATCTGTAGCTGTCTGGCCATTGGAAAGTTCACTAACAATTTCAGGCCATTTTGGATTGCATGTAAAAGTCAGGAATAAATTAGGTTTGCCAAATTTTCTAACAATTGCCATGGCATCCTGATAATGTTTAACCATATATCGCGGACTTCCAGTAAAAGAAAGTGGTAATATAACCTAACGGCCGACTCGATCAGCGTCGCCTGCAAGTATAGCATCTTCTAAGCCATTGTACAGATCAGATCGTAAAGTTGTTTGATTATTGCGAATGTATCGTAGACGGCGTGATTGTACTTTTGCAAACTGATCGACACAATATTGTTGGAATAAACGATTGCCGAAGTGCAATACGTTCAAAGACTGTGCTCGTTTCATGATGCGATAGGAGTAAAATTGTACCAATGAAATTTGACGGGTTCCAGTTGCATTCATAATTTCAAGATGCCAACCGTCAGTGCCAGAAGGAAAAAAACATGGAGACATCATAGGATCATACGATCGATGAGAGTCACTCAATGTTTGCAATCGGTGCTCAGAATTCACTTCTCTGAAATTTGTAATCACTGATCTTTCAAAATAATTTGTTTCATTATCAACACCATCCGGTATCAAAATTGCAACTTCATTAGAAGTTGGTAGATTATACCTTCTTGAGTGTTCAGCATCAGGCTTTTTATCAGCATGTAAGGCAATAGATACATTTGATGGGATGGTACCGGCGTCTATTTGTTCTTGTATTGATAAAAAAGACTCCAAATAAGAGTTTCCTGCAGAAACGATTGAAGAATGGATTATTCTGAATATATTTTCATCAAAAATGGGGTTTGCTCTGTTGAGAGGCATTCGATGAATTCGTTGCCTTATCTGTTCTTCGGGATCGTAGAAGTATGTCTGCAAGCACAAAGGAGAAGTTCCATGAATGTTTCGAGGAGCACCGAAAAGTCTGTAGACAATTCCATGAATTCTATAATTAGAAATTCCTCGTAGAATCGTAGCATCATTTACTTTCATTGAACACATCGCCATCGCACTGTTAAATCTTCTAATATTGCACCGGAAATATTTGGCCTCTGGTGTATTAGCAGTGTAAAGATTAGAGAGCTCATCGGGTAACTCAGGCATATTTGTAATTTTTATCATACCTGATTTACAGCAAATTCCGAAATTAGGATTGTTAACTATCCCTCCTGTTTTTTCTCCCATAAACATTAGAGAATTGCAGTGCCGACATCGTACTTCCATTAACACGTTAGTTGCGATGGGTTAAACTGAAGTTCAATATTCAACTTAAATTCAAAGTCAAAAGTGATAAGCAAATTTGTAAATATCAAACATTAACTGGGCCTGTTAAATACCATTAATTTAGAAAGGTTGTTAGAATTTTTCAAAACGACCCATCGATGGGTCGTTTCGCAGCAAGAAAAACCTAATTACGACCCACCGGTGGGTCGTACCGCAATGAATGTGTTAAACCACAACTATGGCGTTCAACGTTAACAGATATCTGAAGAAAACCATCTATATCACAACTCCTGGCTGTATTGAAATTCCGACGTCGATTTTACTGACGTACTCTTCTGTGATAAACTGTATTTTGTTATTGAATTCTTTCTCGTGCTTCTTGAGACAATTGTTCTCTTGCAATACGATGCTGAGCTGCATTTTGTTATTGAATTCTTTCTCGTCCTTCTTGAGACAATTGTTCTCTTGCGATACGATGCTGAGCTGCATTTTGTTATTGAATTCTCTCTCGTGCTTCTTGAGACAATTCACGACGGAGTTCACGACGTCTTTCAGTGTTTCTAAGTCGTTGCTCTTCTCTCTGATCTTTCGATTGTCTTGCTCGCCGCAATTGTTGAGCTAATCTCTTTGCGTTTATTCTTTTTTGTTCATCCATTTCTAAAATAGGGATAAGTAAATTTTCTAATGAAGAAATTTTAGTCGTAATACTTTCTTTTATATTTAAACATTGAGTTACGAAAGTTGTGAAGTAGATGTAGCTTGTATCACAGATACGCTCATGACGCACTATTGGCAGGCTTCGGACGGACGGACGGACGCGGCTCTTATTATAGTATAGATTATATAAGAAAGTTTTAGCCTCCCTTAACCACGACAAAGATGTTCCAAGAGAGGAAAGAGGAAGGCACCATTTAGTATGGAGTTGAGGGAACGCGGAATCTACGCAGAAAGGCATAGAAACAGTAAGTTGGGAAGAAAGATTATGAAACAAGATCACAGTTGAAGAAGACAGTAGTAGGTGCTGAAAAACAGGACAGCAGTGAACCGAAAAAAGGTGGTCCCTAACATAAAACAATTTATTTTAACAAAAAGAAGGCCTACCTAACTCTCAGCTCGGGCCCTCACATTATCCCCCTGGGAGCGCTAGTTCCCATAGATACAATAATTGTATCCCCCTGAGGGGTTCTGCTTCTGTTGTTGAGTTCCGTTTGAGGCGAGTAAAGCAGCGGCCTTACATTTATACTCCTCCAGCGATTGGTATCGGTGATTCGCGATGGAGGAGTTGGAACTTTTCTTCAATAAATTTACATTAGCACATATTAAGGTTACTGAACAGTTGCATGCTAGAAATGAGATTTTAGGGGTAACTAAGGTAGGGCACTACAAGTTAAACACTGATTTACTTTATAAGTTAGTTTAAGTCTCCCTGACTACCATAAAGACGTTTACAAGTGAGGAATGTGAAATATAATATTCAATACAGAATTAAGGGTACGGGGAATCTATGCACGAAGTGTCTCCGCATATCCTTAACGGAGAAACATCAAATTTGCTAGAAGTTAATAAAACAAGATTTAAGTTGAAAAAAATAACTGGCGCCAAGAAAAATACATCACTGAACAGAAAAAGATGGCCCGTAATTAAACAAAAACTTATTCCGTTTTAACAAAGTGAAGGTCTACCTAGCAGGCCGCCCGTGACTTCACATCTGCCCCATGGAAGCGCTAATTCCCAAAGGTATAACAGTAGCCACTTCTTGAAGGAATTTTATTGGACACTATTGAACTTGAGTTCACAAAATTCACACTCAAAGGGAAAAATGACCATGAGCAGTTAATTCATTACGAATAATTCACAGTTAATTCACTGTGCTCGCCGTGGCACAGTGGTTAAGGGATCGGCCTTGTATGTTGGAGACGAGGGTTCGTATCCCGGCGCTGGCGCGGCGATTTTCCCCGTTGGGTATAAGGGAAAGCTCAAGCACAGTACCCCACTCAACCCAGGTGGCGGAAATGGGTACCGGCTTTACGGGGGAACCGTCATGGTGTCCTATATATAGGGTTAGTTATAAGACAATTGAAAAACCAATGCTCAAGATCATATGTATCAGGCTTGATTGGAAATAAAGCATCCCAAAGATTCCGATGTTTGTTGTTAAATAATAAATCGAGAAACATCGATAGACAGAAACAAATAGTAGACCATTACTTCATAAGTTTTACATTAACACGTTAATAAATACAAAATATTGGCTGATAATGACTAGTGAATATCAATAGTAAACTACTAAATAATATTATGCAGTCATCTATCTGGGTATTAGTACTAAACAGAGGTGATATAAGCCGATCATGTCGAGGCATAGCCGCTCACTCCTGTTTTGCTTCCCTTGCTGATAACATCTAGCGGTTCACTCTTGTACTGCCGTCCACACCAATAACATCTACCAATAAATCGTCCCAGCCTTCACTCCGAGTTTACTTCTACCTGCGTTGTGCGCACAATATGTTTAGAAATTTGATGCTCTAAAATACGAAAAATCGCGCGCACAATTAAAAGTTTACTCATTTGTGACAACAAAATTTCCACAAGCACCCCTACACACGGTCAATATTGAGATCATATTTTAACCCACTTTCGCATATTTTAAATTATATTCTTTGTCCCACTAGCTTTAAATTTGAGCATATACCCTAAATAACCTCAATTTTATTAAGGATTGAATGTCGGACTTTTATCTTCGCCTAAACTGATGGTATTTGTCACGTCGTACAAGACGTGAGAAAATTTGAAGAATTTTGATAAATTTGTTCGGCAACATTTTGCGGATCCGCGCTTCGTCCGCAAGAGTGACGCCAACGTTTTATTTGTTTGAAGTGCGTGGGAGGAACAGGTGTTCCCGGATAATATTAAGTTTTTGTGTAGTTAGAGAGTGAACTTGAGTGGGAAACTCGTTCGGTTTACGTGTTACCGCGCTAGCTATATTTGCGGGTGTTTTTAACATATTTGTGTTTAGATAGCGGTGAACAGCCGGCTTCTAGAGCATTCGAGGATGCTTCCGGTCGCTGGTGAACCACCCACATTAAGCTAGACTAGCCGTCGTAACGTGTCATAGCAAGTGCGCAGCAGTGTAATGTTTGGAAATGTCAGGTTCCATTTTGGCAGTACTTTAGAAGAAAAGCGTGTGATTTAACTGATGAACTTTCCTATCTCTATTTCACTGCTCCAAGTAATTTTGTATTAATGTCCAAATGTTTTTTTTTGCTCAGCAACATTTGCATAATAGCTAGGCCATGTAAGCTATGTTGTCATATATAATATTGTAAAGTGTCAAGGGCAGTAAATGCAACATGGAGAGACTGACATTTCAATGCTTTTTAGTTTGACACAAGATTGCTTGAAGTTTATCACATTTCATAGATTAACATAAGATAGCAAAATCATATATTTATTTGATAATGCAAACCAACCACTGCTTCACTATTGAGAGATTTGTGTGCTGAAAATAAAAACTATGGTGATTCTTCCATGGATTAGACATCAGTTGTTGATATTAAAAATCCACGGCACGTCGTGCTGGACCTGCACCAACTTGGGAACATGATTTTTCTTGTCTTTGTGTTTTTCTTGTCTTTGTATTATTTCTTGTCTTTGTATTATTTATAACATTCATTAATAGAAAGATGTGAAGCAAAGTAAAATAAATTTAGTCGAGTGGCTTCTTACCTATGAGCTGTGCTGGGCAAGTTGCGCCAGTCAGCAAGGTGGAAGCCTAAAGTCACGGCATTCAGTAGACTGAGAATAGGCGCAGGAATTCGAGACCACTAGCTCATACGATTTGTGTTCTCAAAGCGACGTTGATAAACGTGTACTTGCCTCTCTCATATTTTGATAATAGAATTTATTGATAATGGCTGATCTGATAACCTTAGTGACTTGCCCCTGCTTCAGAGACCTAATTTCTGCTGTCTCTTTTCCACAGATAGGGTAAAGAAAGCCAGAGTAGGCACTTATTTTGCAGATTAAAATAAGATGTCACAGGTCTAAACTGAGGGACCTTTCCTCATCGTCTGTAAGTATTTTAGAGTATCCTCTTTTAACTTGTGATGTTACCTAACTCGTCATCTCTTTATATTGTGAAGCAGTGTGAAAACTAAAACTTGTTGTGCGATCGTCCACCTTTGTTCAGACAGAGTGCTTATTGACTAATGACCGCTGTGTTAGGATTGTTGGATACGGATGTACATTCATGTTTGTAACTTTGTGCTCCCTTAAAGGGACACTTTGAACATTGGCCGAAACAAGCGATTCATGTATTGTTGCCTGGCGTCAAGGATTACGAAGTTTATGTCATGTACATATAAACTGTCAAAAGTGTTCTCACCTCACAATGGAAGTGCATCGTCCATGAAATTGCGCTGCCTCTTATAGCTATCATTACATGTATTATCGAATGTAGATTGGGCAAGATTAGGAGTACATTGCCCTCAATCATTCCCTTCGACTAGTGACACGAGTTTACAATGTTCGTGTGCGTATATCATAGATGTGTTCTTTCTAAATGTGTTACTCGACTAGAGACGTATTTTTCTTCCCTGTCGATGCAACGGAAACCTTTCTTGTTTGTGAACTTATTTCTCGGCCTACTGTTCCTGTGCACCTTGTGCGTAGATTCCGCGTCCCCCCAACTACACGCTAGATGGTGCCTTCCTCTTTCCTCTCCTGGGACGCCTTTGTCGCGGTCAAGGGAGGCTAAAACTTTCTTATATAGTAATACTAGTAATGGTAATGCGAATTGTTGTGGTGCTACGTCGTTAGCAGGGCGGTGAATTCTCTTTTTATGTGTTACTATTCTATGGCCTCTTATGTCCCACTCAGCTATTTCTCGTGTACCCTTGAGGTGTGAGTTACTTTCTTGTTGTGCGGTGCTATATGCATCAGTTAATCATTCGACTATGATCTTGAATTAGGCCCCTCATGTCATGCAATTCGTGGTCCGACTCTGAATCATACCTTTCTGGGCAGATTCACGGAACCAGGGGATAAGAAATAAAAAACCTGAAGAGACCTCGTTTCCCTTTTGGGCGTCCTACCGAGTTCCGTTTAATGGCGTGCCGAAGCGAAGATCAATTCCGCTAGCGCACGACATTACAGTGAATAGACGCCAGCGGAAGGTGCCCTCCCACGAAGAAGCCCTCCAAAGAGGAGGCCCACAGCAGATTCTCAGCCGCCCGCGGCGAATATCAGAGACCACAGAAATGACCTCCATCGGAAGAAAAAGCAAGCCTAGACTTCCACAGCTGGAAGAACAATTCCATACGGAGCTGGCAGCCTTGAACAGTCTCCTGAATGGTGCAGTACCACGAGATCTCAAGACTCCCAGCGAGGTGGATCAAGTCCACGCTGGAATCCGAGCTAAGGCTAAGACCGTCAAGCGAATCGGAGACCAGCTGGTCCTAGCTCTCGAGGGTTCAGGAGCCACCGCAGAAGCGACGGTAATCCGAGGCTCATTGACAAGCGCTAGAGCTCGCAGGAAAGCACTAGCGGACTCAATGGACCACAGAAACGAAGAGCTCTGTGCTAGCTCTTCACAAAGTGTGGCAAAGGAACCCTCCCAGCGCAAGAACTCGATGTCGATGAAGACCTCGTCCAAGAACCAGCGGCAAGGCGCTGCATATCAGAACGAGCCCTCAAATTCACTATTGGCTGAGAGCAGGAACGGATGCCGTTCCAACCGTCGGGGTGAAAACCAAGCAAGTCCCAGTCATCGTCGTCAGAGTCGCAAAAACTCGAGCTATTGCAGCCAGAGTCAAGTCAGCGAGAGCGATCACAGCCAGAGCCTTCCCAGCGCCAGCTCTCGTCACCAGGACGACGAGTCCGAGCGCCGCGAGCCCCCTAGCCGAGGCAACAAGCAGATGCTTATCGACATCATGGAGGATCCATCGGTGCTGTTGGCACAAATCACCATCGAGAGGTCGAAACTGAGGAACAGGAACCGAACGGCGAATGACCAGCCCTTCGGCGAGCAGAATACCGAGTGCAAAGAGGACCGCACAGGAGCATGGGTCGACCAAGCCTTCCAGCATCACGTCATTGAACCCGCAGGGGGCACAGCGGCGGTTGCGAATGCTTCGCCCCGTGACACCGATCTCGCACCTCCGATGAATCCCTCCGCACCAGCATTCCAGCCCCGGGCTTCCACCGGCTCACCTGCCGTGGTCTTTGAAACGAAGCCACCAGTGATCGACGGAGCAATGAGGCTCTCAATGATCGAAGATCTGAAAAAGGCGCCAAGCCAACCCTACGCGGGAGAGGCTTACCTGTTCCACAGATGGTTCGATGCCATCAAGAGAAGGATGGAGAGGCTCGCCGTGGAGCCCATCGACGCCATCGAGATCCTCACGAACCACACCTGCGGCGAGCCAAGGAGCCTCATTGACGACACCCTGGCAGCTACCTACCTGGACACAGCGGCCCTGCTCACCCTCATCGTCGAACAATTGAAGACTCGCTTCGGCTCTGACGACAGGGTAGCCGACACTCTGCTCGAACGCCTCGCGCAAGCCTCGGACATCAAGGGATCTAAAGGCGACCGCACGGTCGGCCTCAAGCTGCGGAAGTTCAGCGACGCCTGTATAGCGATTCATCACACAATGCAGCACAACAAAGGCCTCGCCTTCCTGAACACCGACGTAGGGCTGTCTCCCATCGTTGAGAGGCTACCCTTCTTCGTTCTGGACGCCTGGAGAAGCGAACGAACTAGGCACAGAAGATTATTTGGATCGCTACCTGATTTCGCCGGGTTCTGCGAGTTCATCAAAACGCTGTCAGACACCCAGTGTGATAGTTTTGGGGCATCGAACCTCAACTGGGTGAGCAATCGACTCGACACGGCCGCCCCCGCTCGCCCCAATCCAAGAGCCTCGCGAGTTCTCTACACGTCCTCGGAGAATCAAACCGGCAGCTGCGTTCTCCACCAGAGTGCACAGCACGCGACAAACTCGTGCCAAACGGTAAGAAAGATGGAATCTCGGAAGAAGAAGGACTTCATACGCGAGCATAAGTTATGTTACCGTTGTCTAGGCCCTCACTGGGCAAAGCACTGCAATGAAGTTGTGAAGTGCGATGACTGCGGAGCCAGCAGTCACAGCACAGCCGCCCACATCAACTGGCGAGCAGCCGGAAATTCGAGTGAAACCACTCGTCAGGAGAGACCCAGTCGAGAACCGAGCGACGACAGAGCTCAGAGCGAACTCGGGGAGAGATTGAGAGCTGTGGCCCTGGCCTCTCGCGTACCCACAGCCGAGGAGGGTGCATGCAGCAAAATTGTTCTGGCAGACGTTATCGACGAGAGCACGGGTCGGTCGTGCCGCGCCTACGTAATCTTAGATGAGCAAAGCACCACGTCCTTCTGCTCTCCCAAGCTGTTGAACGCCCTCCGCGTGACAACCCCCAAGTCCCACTACGAGCTGGAAACGCTGACCGATCAATCCGCCGCTCGATACGGCAGACGCGTGTCAGGGCTGAAAATAAAGGGAGTGTCCGAAGACCAAACCTTCGAGCTCCCACCGATGTTGGAATGCAACTCCATCCCCGATAGAAAGAGAGCGGTCGCGACCTACGAACGCGTCGCAAGAACCCCGGAGATATCGCACCTCGCTCGGCATTTCTTGCCCTTGGACAAACACGCAGAAGTTGCGGTGCTCCTGGGGACGGACTGCGGAGACCTACTCTACAGTCACTCCGACAAACAACGCCGCAAGGCTCCGTTCGTCCACCACACCGCCTTGGGCTGGGCAGTGGTCGGCAAGGTGAACGACGACGTCAGCCCCGAAGGAGAGCACTCTTACACGGTCGCAAGAATCGTAGCCGAAGTCGCTCTCGAAACCTGTGGTCCGGAGACGTGCCTTGAACTGTTTTCAGGAAAAGACGCTATCACCCAGCAGCACAGCGATGAGACCTCCCAACCGCGGCCCCCAGACGACCGCGGAGACCCTGAAAGGACAAAAAACACAAGGGCAGAGGAAGACAATCAAGCGGAAGCCCCGCCAACGACGAGATTTATCAACCAGTCAGCAACAAACGATGAAATGGACGCTCAGTGCGATCCAGACAGCGCATCACCGAAGCCCAAGAAGAAACGGAAATGGGAGCTCCCGTACCCTGGCGATCCGAAGAGAAAGCACGACGCGCACCATGCTGAGCGCACATCTGTTGACAAGAGAGCTCGACAGAACGGGCCAAGCAAAGGGGGAGGCGGCCGTGCGGCTCCCGACTCTCCAGGAAACGCCGAGCACCCACCTCCATCTTCCCTTTACCAGCCTCTCAGTACCGCCTGCGCGACAAGCTGCCGTCGGAATCCGAAGCATCGGGACAAGCATGACGCACTCGCCGACGCACGAGGAATGCCGGGCAGCGTCGAGAAAGACCAGGAGACAACACCCGGACCCCTCCAGAGGTCCACCACCCGCCAGCGACGGAAAGTTCGACGTTGGTCGGGGAAGCAGAGAGGACTCCTCTATGAGTCACGCCCGCGCAGCCGGTGGAAGGCCACCCACGCGTCGCTGAAGACAACACCGACGCGTCCCGCGGGGCGAGACGACTGCGACGAGCACGTAGTGGGTGGCGTCCCGCCACTGAACCAGCCCTCCCCTTCCCTCCAAAGGCAGTTATTGGTGGCCAGAGCCACCAAGGGGGGGGAGTGTCACGTCGTACAAGACGTGAGAAAATTTGAAGAATTTTGATAAATTTGTTCGGCAACATTTTGCGGATCCGCGCTTCGTCCGCAAGAGTGACGCCAACGTTTTATTTGTTTGAAGTGCGTGGGAGGAACAGGTTCCCGGATAATATTAAGTTTTTGTGTAGTTAGAGAGTGAACTTGAGTGGGAAACTCGTTCGGTTTACGTGTTACCGCGCTAGCTATATTTGCGGGTGTTTTTAACATATTTGTGTTTAGATAGCGGGGAACAGCCGGCTTCTAGAGCATTCGAGGATGCTTCCGGTCGCTGGTGAACCACCCACATTAAGCTAGACTAGCCGTCGTAACGTGTCATAGCAAGTGCGCAGCAGTGTAATGTTTGGAAATGTCAGGTTCCATTTTGGCAGTACTTTAGAAGAAAAGCGTGTGATTTAACTGATGAACTTTCCTATCTCTATTTCACTGCTCCAAGTAATTTTGTATTAATGTCCAAATGTTTTTTTTGCTCCGCAACATTTGCATAATAGCCAGGCCATGTTAGCTATGTTGTCATATATAATATTGTAAACAGTGTCAAGGGCAGTAAATGCAACATGGAGAGACTGACATTTCAATGCTTTTTAGTTTGACACAAGATTGCTTGAAGTTTATCACATTTCATAGATTAACATAAGATAGCAAAATCATATATTTATTTGATAATGCAAACCAACCACTGCTTCACTATTGAGAGATTTGTGTGCTGAAAATAAAAACTATGGTGATTCTTCCATGGATTAGACATCAGTTGTTGATATTAAAAATCCACGGCACGTCGTGCTGGACCTGCACCAATTTGGGAACATGATTTTTCTTGTCTTTGTGTTTTTCTTGTCTTTGTATTATTTCTTGTCTTTGTATTATTTATAACATTCATTAATAGAAAGATGTGAAGCAAAGTAAAATAAATTTAGTCGAGTGGCTTCTTACCTATGAGCTGTGCTGGGCAAGTTGCGCCAGTCAGCAAGGTGGAAGCCTAAAGTCACGGCATTCAGTAGACTGAGAATAGGCGCAGGAATTCGAGACCACTAGCTCATACGATTTGTGTTCTCAAAGCGACGTTGATAAACGTGTACTTGCCTCTCTCATATTTTGATAATAGAATTTATTGATAATGGCTGATCTGATAACCTTAGTGACTTGCCCCTGCTTCAGAGACCTAATTTCTGCTGTCTCTTTTCCACAGATAGGGTAAAGAAAGCCAGAGTAGGCACTTATTTTGCAGACTAAAATAAGATGTCACAGGTCTAAACTGAGGGACCTTTCCTCATCGTCTGTAAGTATTTTAGAGTATCCTCTTTTAACTTGTGATGTTACCTAACTCGTCATCTCTTTATATTGTGAAGCAGTGTGAAAACTAAAACTTGTTGTGCGATCGTCCACCTTTGTTCAGACAGAGTGCTTATTGACTAATGACCGCTGTGTTAGGATTGTTGGATACGGATGTACATTCATGTTTGTAACTTTGTGCTCCCTTAAAGGGACACTTTGAACATTGGCCGAAACAAGCGATTCATGTATTGTTGCCTGGCGTCAAGGATTACGAAGTTTATGTCATGTACATATAAACTGTCAAAAGTGTTCTCACCTCACAATGGAAGTGCATCGTCCATGAAATTGCGCTGCCTCTTATAGCTATCATTACATGTATTATCGAATGTAGATTGGGCAAGATTAGGAGTACATTGCCCTCAATCATTCCCTTCGACTAGTGACACGAGTTTACAATGTTCGTGTGCGTATATCATAGATGTGTTCTTTCTAAATGTGTTACTCGACTAGAGACGTATTTTTCTTCCCTGTCGATGCAACGGAAACCTTTCTTGTTTGTGAACTTATTTCTCGGCCTACTGTTCCTGTGCACCTTGTGCGTAGATTCCGCGTCCCCCCAACTACACGCTAGATGGTGCCTTCCTCTTTCCTCTCCTGGGACGCCTTTGTCGCGGTCAAGGGAGGCTAAAACTTTCTTATATAGTAATACTAGTAATGGTAATGCGAATTGTTGTGGTGCTACGTCGTTAGCAGGGCGGTGAATTCTCTTTTTATGTGTTACTATTCTATGGCCTCTTATGTCCCACTCAGCTATTTCTCGTGTACCCTTGAGGTGTGAGTTACTTTCTTGTTGTGCGGTGCTATATGCATCAGTTAATCATTCGACTATGATCTTGAATTAGGCCCCTCATGTCATGCAATTCGTGGTCCGACTCTGAATCATACCTTTCTGGGCAGATTCACGGAACCAGGGGATAAGAAATAAAAAACCTGAAGAGACCTCGTTTCCCTTTTGGGCGTCCTACCGAGTTCCGTTCAATGGCGTGCCGAAGCGAAGATCAATTCCGCTAGCGCACGACATTACAGTATTAGCTAAAGAAATACAAACTTAATTTTAAATCCTACGTACAATACAATTAAAAAATTAGTAACTGTGATTGCTCATGTCTAACAAAATGTTCTAAACTACAACGTAATATGCTTGGTCGAGAATGCAATTACGAGTATATAAGTTTGAAACATTTTAGAAATAACGAAGGATATTTTCCACAAAAAACGACTTTTTAATAAAAAAAACAGTATTTCTATTGACATAAGTTTTTCTATATTTATTTCAGCACGGGAGAACATTTCGCAGCAATACAGGTTTTCCACATATCTCACCCCAATGATGAATTTTCGAAATTAACATAGTTAGATTATTAAAGTTAACCAACACCCATATCTATGCTCGAATGAATGTAAAGTAACCTAGTATTAGACAGATGCTCGAATCTTAGGCCGCCCGCCAACTGATGCGATTTCATGCGACGCAATTCGCCTCAATCGGCAGTGAGTTAGGTAACACAATGCTATTCCTACGGTGCTACAAATGAACCGTGCGATTTCGCAAGGCGTCGCACCAATAGAATCGCATCAGTGGGCGGGCGGCCTTACATTCAGCCTTCAAGTTTCATAGAATTGCAGTGGTTCACGTCTGAATTTCATCAATGAGATTAACACCTAATAATTTCATGGCTTATACGTTCGTTAGTTTCAGAGAGCGAATGCTACTGACAGGTAACTCTTGCACAATACAAGTTACAATAAGGACGCAATATTTTAATTAATTAGAGGAATAGATCAACATGGGCAAACCTGTCATGTGCATGCTACATATTTAAACTTTATTTAAAAGCAGCTTTAACCGAATGATTGTGGCCAAAACAAAACAGTACATCGTGGGGCTAAACCAAAAGAAGAACTTACGCAGCCCTTCTGTACTGTTACGACAAAATTGGTTTAAAAATAGGGCCCCAGAAGAACACTTTCTCATTGTACTCCACTAAGATACAAAACAAAGAAAAATATAGAAATCCTAGTTCTCGACATCCACAGAATGTTTTTTGGAATGTTAGTGTATAAATCATGTCAACGACGCGTGTGAGAGAAAATTGGCATAGGTCTCTTTTAAGAAGTAATACTAAATACAAAACAGTTTCCTATATAATTTCTCGACAAACATAGTTTTACCGCTTTAGTTGCTGAAAGAATTAAAAAGTACTTTGGTGAAACTCTTGCACAAAAAGGTGAAAAATACTATAAAATTACATTCATGTTTATCTTTCACACAACATGCTTCGCATCCTTTGAAACAGGGAAAAGTTAGGACAAGGTCCACACAATAAGTTGAAGAAAAAAATTCTTCCTCGCACAATCATTGAGTTCACAAACGAGTGCAGCTAGGTACAGGCATTTCCTAAACGAAAAATGTCCAATCTTTCTCTTCAATTATATAAGTAGGGCATCAAAACTTCCACAGGGGAATTTCTACTTAACGTTTCAATGGAACGATTTTCCTTCTAACATTTCAGTTTCAGGTAAATAGAGACGTTAACTCCCGAATCTCCCCAGTTGTAAGTCAAGTCACTGAAAAAAAAAATTCCCCGTATCTGGCGTTCATAATAATGAATTAAAATGACAAATAATTGCATGGGCTTAGAATAAATTATAAGAGAAACTAGGCAATTCGTTTTTTTTCAAAATGAACAGGTTACAAGAAATATATTATTCGAATCAAGCCTAACACACATGTTAATTACTACTGATCGGAACCCGTTTCCAACACCTAAGTGGCGTACGGAATTGAGGTCAAGTTTTCCCTCTTCCCGACGGGGAGATTCACTAAAAGCACTACCATAAATCTATGACCGTTGGGCCTAACTGTGGAAGATGGTTGAGCTGGTCTGCTGCTGATCTTGGCAGTTCTGGTGCGGCCACTGCTGCCTCTCTCGTTTCTTAGTGACTAAGGTTGATGATTGTGGCCTGTTGTCGGCCACCCTCCCATAAGGAAGAGAAGCCTGGTATATTTATGTATATAGAAATCGAAGCAACGACCCTCCCCCGTGAGAGGAGCGTGTTGTCAACCAATAGGTAATGGCGACCACAAATACAAAGAAACATTTTAAACAATTCAAACAATTTATTTACCACAGGAGATACAGAGGTAGAATGTTTCTTAAGTCTAATACAATGGTCAGAGTTGAGTATAGCTACCTGTGGGCCCGAATAAGTTCAGCGACTTCTAGGGCATCCTACCATTACATTATTCTAGGGCGTACAATAATGTTTAACCTAATTCACTTAGCCTAGTTTCGCATTAGACTGATCAACAGGATAATGAACTCGATATTGACGTTTCATTTTACAATATAGGTCATATGGACAATATTTAACAGTATATTCGATAACGATTTGGGAGCAGACTGAAAATCGGCGATATTACTCATGGCAAATTGCATTATTAGGACCACACATGTAGGAGGCAGGATTTGACTTGGTGATCTTACACGACTAGTATTCTGATAAGAAGTGAGACTCAAGATTTCTTTTAAATACCTTGTAAGAATTACTTTCACGGATCTCCGCAGGTATTGAGTTCCAGGTTTTAGTTCCAACGAATAGTATACTATGTTGCGAGCGGGCCTTTGAATAATAAGGAAGCATGAATTTACTTTTATTTCGTGTTAAATGGTCGTGATGACCAGTTTGCGCAGTTAATAACTGTTGAAGGCTATTGTCGCCATCATTAGCTAATGTTTTGTAGATGAAATTGCAGATGGAGATTTTGTAGAGATCCGAGAGTTTAAGTATTTGTAAATTTTTGAATGAATCATTTGTGTGAGCATTATATTCTAGGTTCTTTACCGCTCTGATGGCTCTTTTTTGCAGAGTAAAAATTATATTGGTTTTATTTTTATCAGTTCCATGCCATGCTTCTATTCCGTATTGCAGGTATGGTGAAATGAGCGTTCGATAAAGCATTAGTAAGGCTGTTTCAGGCAGGAAATTTTTAACTTTATTCAGGATTCCGATAGATTTTGATAATTTAGAACTAATATGAGTGATGTGCTCTTTGAAGGTCAGATGTTTATCTATTATGATGCCCAGAAATTTACATGAGTTGGTTTCTTTGATTTCACCTTCGCCAATTTTAATGGATGGTAGAGATATATTTTTCTTGTATGAGAACGTAATATAATTTGTTTTATCGATATTGAGGCTTATTTTATTAGCTTTAAGCCACAGTGAAACCTTATGGAGTTCATTATTTATACTCTCCGCAATCGTAGTGGGATTTTCGTTCGGAAGGACCGCAGAAAGCGTACTGTCATCAGCAAAAAGTATGAATTTAAAAAATGATGTAGATTTAATAATATCATTGATAAAAATCAGAAATAGGAGAGGCCCAAGAACAGATCCTTGTGGAACTCCATGGCTAATTTTTTGTGGGTCCGATTTTGCGTCGTCAATGACAACGTATTTGTAGTGAACCTTCAGCCGCACTTCAGCCTAATTTCATAAAATATTAAAAACTAACATCCTAAAATTAAATTATACAAATGTAATTATTTTCATAAATTTACACGACAGAATTTATTCGTTAAAACCCAAAATGTTACAAAAAAATGTATTTCGAAAATATTTTCCGACTACGTTTCCGCCCGTCACTTCCGTTGGAAACAGTACGGAGAACCATTTCGCAAGTTCAGATAGCCATTTTCAGGCAGAGGCGTCATTCTCTTATTCAATTCTCCTGTTCAGTGCTTGGGCCCCAGAGGGGCAATTGTAAGTATCAAGTGTTAGAGTTAATTGTATTATGTCCTAACTTTCCTGTGTTGTGTCTTAACTTGTTCCTTGTTAGGGAGCGCTCGTTATTGTGTCTTAGGAACATTCACTGTGTTTATCTGTGCCGGTGTAGTTAGGCACAAGATTCAAGTTCACTGCGCCATTTCGTCAGTGTTTTTCCCTGAATTAATTTAGCCGTGCAAACTTGCATATTCACTTTAGCATCAGATCCCAATTTGAATGTGTCTTTTACACGGTTTCGCACTGGTGTTTTTTACCAGTCCTGTTAGCCTTATAATTCAATTAACTATTGGCAGTACAGTAGCTAGAATTTTAGTTATTTTATTTACTGTCGTGCATTGTGTAATTAAGTCGTGATTCAAACAAGTATGGAATTCTTTTCATGTTCAACACTCAACGTTTAAAGTCAAAAAATCTTAAGAAATAAAATAGGATATTGCAGCAAATCGCGTTTGTATTTTCTGTGGTCACTCGTTTCAAGTCATTCAAAGTGTGTGCATCTCGGTTTTCTTCTCTGAAGAACCTGCGAAGCCGAAACACAAACATCACCACAAAACCCTATAGTAACGTTTCCAGAACCACTTGAAAACGTACTAGAGGTGCATTCGGAACGTTCTCAGAATCACTTGAGACGTTCGTAAAATTTATTCAGCCTAAACGGCTATCAATCAACAAAGTAAGCCACAAGGCACTGGCAGATATTACTGCCTCCTTCGAGATACCTCATAATACAAACTGTTACCGCACCTGCGGAATATTACACTAACAAATCCACTCTCGCCGGGATCCACCCCGGATTCCCTCGAGCCACGGCACCTGCTGGAGTGCGTCAACTCTCTGGACCCGGACCTTCTTCCTCAAGAAGTGGATCCCCCCACTGCTGCCGTAGTCTCGGCACTCAGAGTCAACTAATAAACATCAGGCGAGAGTATAAAAGTCCTTTCATTGTCCTGCAGAGGTCAAGTCGTGCAAGTGAAATTAGGTGCCAGTAGAGCAACCCGAATACCTTCACTTAATTCCTTCTGAGTCAGATTAAGTCATTAGTTTACTAAGTGTTGCCGTTCGATGGCGACTGGTGGCCTTATTCAGAAAACACCAACCTTGTCCCTTAAGCAATCTTGAATCAAACCATTCTAACAGCTTATCTTAAATCTTCCAAGGCAAATCATTTTTTAAACAACTTCCCCACTTGGGAGAAGCCCATACTGGTGACCAGAATTCATACCAGAGCTAGATAGATAATCAAACAATTGAATTGCCGCAGCCATCATCTGGAGGTTTTTGAGCGCATGTCGAGGCTGTTTGCAGCTGTTGCATGTTGAACCTTGGAGGAGGTAGTGTTCCTTTCCATCCTTTTCCTCTAATTCTCAGTAATCAAACATAGTTTTCCTCTTTAAAACTCTTCCCTAATAATAAGTTATTGCTACTGCAGCCTATTCTAACAAATTCTTCATGTTTTTTTCCATTGCTACTGAAGCCACCTTTTACAAAACTCTTCATGCATTTCCATTGCTACTGAAGCAAACCATAGGAGACCTTCTAGGATTATTTTTCCATTGCTACTGGAGCTCCTTACTAATAACCTTCGCAATTTCCATTGCTACTGCAGCACCATTGCTACTGAAGCACCAAATTAAATAACGTGTACGAAACACCAACTTGTCATTCTGAGCAATTGACTTATTTTTTTTTCAAATATGTTCCCCAACCATAAATTTCAACGCTGCGATCGTTGCAAGGGACTGCCGGGTGCGCACCGTTGGTCTTTTGTAAGTTCCTCCGTATACCAAATACCAAGCTCTTACTCGATCTCCCAATTTTTGTATCGCCGTCTGGTCGGTGTGCTTGTAGCCTTGGGGACGCCTGAGGAGCACGCACGCTGCCTAGGGAGGCTGTACAAACGACTTACGTCGCACATTTGCTGTATTTAACCGGCATATGTGTTTTGGGAAAGTAAGGAACTGATCTTTCATATTCTTTTGGAGGGCATAATGTCACAAACTCAGACTGCGATTTCGCCTCAGTGTCATGACTCTGCTGTGACTATACTCTACGCTGTGTTTAAATAAGCGTTAAGAAGGAAGGTCTGCCTAGCTAGCGACTGAAATACCTTCGAAAAGACTGGCTTCCATAGAAATATCTTCTCGTCAATAAAGGCTGCATATTCTTGTCTTCACGATCTTCGCCTAGACATCATCAACCGTCGTCATCAGCTCTACCAACAGCGACAACATCAACCTCACCGTTTAAAGGCGCCACCGCACCCTCTACGAGTGACACGTCACGGAACATCGACAGCTGGCCGGACTGCCTGATACTTCCATTTGCTTAACGTATATTCCTTTCCTTCCTTAGAGAGACTTAGGATCTTATTTACTCTGGGTAAATTAACTGTCATTCAATTGTGAACCTATTCTCTTCTAATTAGATGATGATACTTGCCATTTCCGATAGGAATAGCTAACGTAAAGTATTGTCTATAAGAGAACCTGTCTGTTCTCAAGAGGGACAGCGTCCTAGGCTCCTGCGCTTAGTAGACGTCGGCCTCGGCAGAAGCTACCCAGCGACAGTGAGCAATAGACGTATCTGCTTGTGCTCCTTACCTCGCTGCCTGGCAAGTTCAGCCAGGTAGTGAGGGTTACTCGTTGTTACTTTAATGAGTCGTGTTTGACTCATAAACGCCGTCAACGACCGAGCTAAGTATCCTAATTGCATCATGTGAGCCTCACCTTCATCCCCTTTTCTTCACGTAATAGGTCTAGACTTTGTACTCGAAAATGTATCGCGCTATGCACGTTTATTGATGAGTTAAATGTTCTGTATTTCGCAAGTTATGTTCAAAGATGAGGCCTCACCTCCTAATGTCCTTTTTCATTCAATATTAAATTCATTGGATTACTTCTGATTATTTACCTCTATCCATAGGAACTGCAAGCTATAATTAGTAATGATATGTGGTGTCAGAAATAGAACCCACATCCTTGGAAATGACCTGACGCAGCAATGAAACTAAAGCTGGAATATTGTCTCAATGATTTATAAGAGGTGCGATGAAAATTAATAGAAAATAACGTCATCAAACTAATACAATATTATACCAACGAATAGGACGTCAGCGGTGATATTACACGAGAAGGAAGAACTTTACATATGTCGACAGCGATCTGCAATAGGAGATAGCGATCATTACATTTGATGTGACATCGATGAAAAAAAAATCTAGGCCACCATAACAAATGGAGGCAGCGGAGTGAGATTTAAGTTTGTTTAATGATAATTATAATTCATAATTCTGCTTAATCTTGCCGTGCTCACGCTCCGACAGAGACCGCTCAAATTTGTCACGCTTACCAATTCCCAATCAAATTTGTCACGCTTACCAATTCCCAATCAAAATTGTCATGCTTACCAGCTAACAACTACCAGAAATTACTAAATTATACTACATTATGATCAAACTTTTTTGATAAAAATAGCCTTATGATCTGCCGAACCAAATTAATAGTGTATGATTAAGAAATTTATAGAATTCTAAAATTGTACTAATGCGTTTAATAATCCATACATTATAACAGTTTGCATTTAAATCATTCCTATTTTATTATCATGTTGTACCCATTCGAACTATTTTGCTATTATTGTGTCTATTGTAGAACCATCTATATTCCCTATTATGTTCATTTACTATGTAATTGTTTATATGTCTAATTGTGCATTGATTTCCATTGTGTCTTATTAATTTCTTTGAATAACCATGCTTTAGGTTAGCCGTTTGTAATTCTCTGATTGTGTTTTGCCCATTGTACTAATTATTCCCATTCTGAAACGTCATATTTCATTATTATATTGTGTGTATTAATTGCCGACGTATTTGGAACCACCAAATATGCAAAAGAATTAATTACAATCGATCTACAAAAATAAATTCAAGCCTCATTCAATTAATTATCGAGCAAGTTACTGTATTCGAGCAATAAATTGGAATAGGGCTCTGTGAAAATTACACCTACGAGCCAAGCCATTGAACTACAGGCGCCATTTTGTAATCGGCGAGGGAGACATGAGAACAACACTATTCATGGCGCCGGCTTTGGATTCAAATCTTCAGACTGAGTTGAACGTTTAAAGCTATATCATCTTAGCTCGCCAAAGTTTAAACTATGTTTGTGAGGTTATCAACTCTAAAATATGATTCGTAAACCTCCATAAAAATCTCCTATGGATGATTAAATTTATACCTTATTAAAAATTAAATTTCACCCTCACATGCTAAAGGAGGCTCATATAAAAGTAAAATTTCATTCAAAATAACATTTTCCGCGCATCAAAAATTTTACATACACTATGTATACTTATAAATTCGATATTTACTAAATTTACTGGTGCGAATTTATGTAATCTACTGGTAATTTCATTCCACGTCCATTTCAAATTTATTGCAATGTGTAACCATATGATTTCATGTTGAGAGGATGTTGTATGAACGAATGTTCACGTCTGGGATGTTGGTATTGAGATGCTGTGGGGAACGTAATGTGGAAGAGGCAGTGCGAGCTGTGGTGTGCTAGCGGTCTAGCTGAGCCTTTGTTTACATTCTGAGTCGCGCTCTGAGCGTCTGGCCCTGCCAGATGTTCGCTCTGCCTGGCGCTCGATCCTTCCGACCCTCTCTTCCCTCTACTCCTATGCCTCTACATCCCTTTCTTTCTCAAGGCCTAACGCTCGCTACCACGACCACTCGTGTTGCTCATAGTGAACTCTATCTTCATAGCACGTGTCGAAATGATGGTCTTATCTCAAACTCAACTGAAATGTTTAATACTTAAATTTTAACGTAATGTTAAACGTGCACTACTTAAACATGATGATGTAATCCTTTCATTTTATTATTCTATCGTTTGTCATTCTTGATTGCTTGCCTTTTCTTATAGTCAACGAATTAACTAGTTTCCACCGCAAATTGAATACTTGAATGTAATTCATGCGCATATCTGGATCTTTGATTTTATGAAAAAAAAATTATTCTCTCAATGTTTATATGAATTATTGCATCGCAACAAAATGTAAATGTTATTAAACTCAAGTGAATCTGATTCTAATTCAAAGGTCATACCGCTCCGTCATTATATAATTTCCAACGCTAGTATGTTATTAGAAATTTATGTAGTCTCTCTTTCTGCGATTCATGATTGTCACGTAATATCACGTCTAGTTTTAGATTGGAATTAAATTTAGGTTTATGTCCTCTTTTGTGAACGTGAAGTAAAGGGGAATGAATGGGGTGAGCATGATATGGATACAAATGCGAATGCCTGCAACGAGGGAATGAAAATCTCGGACTAATAAGGTCATTAAATAACCAAAACTGAACTTTCAGTCATGGCGCCATGGACCAGTCGTGCGCGGGCGACAACCGACATCACAAGGACGCACTTGCCTTGTGTGGTGCCCAACCACGTCGCACAGAGCACAGGCTCAACCTCAACCACAACCGCACCGCGCAACCCAGAGGGTAGACGGCAACGCCTGCGCGCACCGTGGACGTGAGCGAGTGGATGGACATACGCACGCACAGCGCGGCACCTGAGGCAGCGGCATGACGTCACAGATCGGACGTCGGAGCTTGAGGCATACGCACCTACTCCAACACACCCCTACACGCACGCACGCACGCTTCGCGTACGAGCCTCAGCTGGTCAACACGCGACATGACGCAATCTCACAACTCCCACAGCAGGTAACATCGACGACGGAAGACGTGGCGGCGAATGAAGGGAGCGACGTTATGCTGTATTTACCAGCGAGCAGAGAAATGGGACAGCAGCGCTTCAAAAAGATGACGACATCCCGCATAAGAGGAATACGTCCACCTTACATCTCAGGCCCCGCGGAGTTATTTAACTCGAAAATTTCTGCAAGAGGAATCAAGTAATGGAAGCCCCTTGGACCCTAGACGGCCAAGGTATTTAAGGGATTTTATCCCTGAAGTTCTTTAGCTTCACGACTGTTGTATACGGCAGTCATGACGGCAAGAGGGGACGTCGACATCTGCTGCTAGGGGAATAGGTCCAGCCCATGGACTACTACACAGATGTTTTCACATGACTTCCCCGTATCAGAGCACTTAATTGGAGCAAATCTTGTCGTCAAGCTTCACATCTGTTTCCTCGGAACTAAGCGTTATTTCAACGCATAGTCGCACGCGTTGAGGTCGAGTGAAGGAGAAGAAAAAAGCAGGAGCTTTTAAACAAAAAAAAACGCGACGGAGGGATATTTGTCATGACTCTGCTGTGACTATACTCTACGCTGTGTTTAAATAAGCGTTAAGAAGGAAGGTCTGCCTAGCTAGCGACTGAAATACCTTCGAAAAGACTGGCTTCCATAGAAATATCTTCTCGTCAATAAAGGCTGCATATTCTTGTCTTCACGATCTTCGCCTAGACATCATCAACCGTCGTCATCAGCTCTACCAACAGCGACAACATCAACCTCACCGTTTAAAGGCGCCACCGCACCCTCTACGAGTGACACGTCACGGAACATCGACAGCTGGCCGGACTGCCTGATACTTCCATTTGCTTAACGTATATTCCTTTCCTTCCTTAGAGAGACTTAGGATCTTATTTACTCTGGGTAAATTAACTGTCATTCAATTGTGAACCTATTCTCTTCTAATTAGATGATGATACTTGCCATTTCCGATAGGAATAGCTAACGTAAAGTATTGTCTATAAGAGAACCTGTCTGTTCTCAAGAGGGGCAGCGTCCTAGGCTCCTGCGCTTAGTAGACGTCGGCCTCGGCAGAAGCTACCCAGCGACAGTGAGCAATAGACGTATCTGCTTGTGCTCCCTACCTCGCTGCCTGGCAAGTTCAGCCAGGTAGTGAGGGTTACTCGTTGTTACTTTAATGAGTCGTGTTTGACTCATAAACGCCGTCAACGACCGAGCTAAGTATCCTAATTGCATCATGTGAGCCTCACCTTCATCCCCTTTTCTTCACGTAATAGGTCTAGACTTTGTACTCGAAAATGTATCGCGCTATGCACGTTTATTGATGAGTTAAATGTTCTGTATTTCGCAAGTTATGTTCAAAGATGAGGCCTCACCTCCTAATGTCCTTTTTCATTCAATATTAAATTCATTGGATTACTTCTGATTATTTACCTCTATCCATAGGAACTGCAAGCTATAATTAGTAATGATATGTGGTGTCAGAAATAGAACCCACATCCTTGGAAATGACCTGACGCAGCAATGAAACTAAAGCTGGAATATTGTCTCAATGATTTATAAGAGGTGCGATGAAAATTAATAGAAAATAACGTCATCAAACTAATACAATATTATACCAACGAATAGGACGTCAGCGGTGATATTACACGAGAAGGAAGAACTTTACATATGTCGACAGCGATCTGCAATAGGAGATAGCGATCATTACATTTGATGTGACATCGATGAAAAAAAAATCTAGGCCACCATAACACAGGTCAACACCTGTCGAGCCAACGAATTCGTACTTGTCTTAGTTGATTGAGGTTCCTAAAGACGTGGAAGGCGACCAATTCTAGATTCCCCGGTATACCGTTCAAAGAACGCAGTCGGAGTCTGGTGATTCGGGCGCCTCCATTTCGGCGGACACTTCTAGCACGATTGTGCTCAGTGATGCTAACCTCACAGATTCTTTCGGTCTCCTTTGGGGATCCGAGCTGAAACTTTTATAGTTCCAGAGTTAACCTTCCACTATTTTAATCTATTCTCCTCTGTCAAGCTTTATTTTGGGAACTTCCTTTTTAACTCTCTCGAGCATCTTACAAGTAACAGCTTCACTGTTACCAGACCTTTCGGTCTACATGCGTTGGGGGGTAGCTGTAGTGAACCTTCAGCCGCACTTCAGCCTAATTTCATAAAATATTAAAAACTAACATCCTAAAATTAAATTATACAAATGTAATTATTTTCATAAATTTACAAGACAATTTATTCGTTAAAACCCAAAATGTTACAAAAAAATGTATTTCGAAAATATTTTCCGACTACGTTTCCGCCCGTCACTTCCGTTGGAAACAGTACGGAGAACCATTTCGCAAGTTCAGATAGCCATTTTCAGGCAGAGGCGTCATTTTCTTATTCAATTCTCCTGTTCAGTGCTTGGGCCCCAGAGGGGCAATTGTAAGTATCAAGTGTTAGAGTTAATTGTATTATGTCTTAACTTTCCTGAGTTGTGTCTTAACTTGTTCCCTGTTAGGGAGCGCTCGTTATTGTGTCTTAGGAACATTCACTGTGTTTATCTGTGCCGGTGTAGTTAGGCACAAGATTCAAGTTCACTGCGCCATTTCGTCTGTGTTTTTCCCTGAATTAATTTAGCCGTGCAAACTTGCATATTCACTTTAGCATCAGATCCCAATTTGAATGTGTCTTTTACACGGTTTCGCACTGGTGTTTTTTACCAGTCCTGTTAGCCTTATAATTCAATTAACTATTGGCAGTACAGTAGCTAGAATTTTAGTTATTTTATTTACTGTCGTGCATTGTGTAATTAAGTCGTGATTCAAACAAGTATGGAATTTTTTTCACGTTCAACACTGAACGTTTAAAGTCCAAAAATCTTAAGAAATAAAATAGGATATTGCAGCAAATCGCGTTTGTATTTTCTGTAGTACTCATTTCAAGTCAATTCACATAAATAATTGTTCCTTATAAATACCTAACTACATTTGACATGTCTTTTAGGAATAGAAGCAGTGTTCTTATGTTTCAATATTTTTCCATGAATTAATTGAGCCTTTTTTAAATCACTGTAACTTTGTTCTCAGCTTAGTTGTTGTGACTTTCGTGTCTGTTTATGTGCTGCTCCTTTTTATGTAACTTCTGCTGCAATTCTTGCTCATCTGAATAATAGAGTATAGAGACTTCACCTTTTCTCATACTTATATTTTAGTACATTAATTGTCTAATTACCTCAGTGCTTTAGCTATTATTTTGGCTGTAGTTCATTTAAACTCAGTTGTGTTGCTGCTTGTAATGTCAGGATAGAGCTTGTGACCAGTTGGTCTGGAACACTGATTCTGGTGTTAAGATGATTCAGGCTGCGACTCGGGCGCTAGAGTTGCGGACTGATTCTTATCACCAGACTTCTGCCATTGTTTATCCTGTTAATGTTGCAGTTTGCGCAGTCTTGCACATGTGTATGAATAGACCCGTATTGTGCAAAATAATTCAGTCTACTCCTCCCTCACAGGATCGACTGGACCACACATCCATGCACTCACAAACACGTATGAAACCAAAACCCTAACTTCTTAATTTAAGGAGCTTACCTCCTCCGAGTTCTTCTCCCAGTTGTTCCTCCTGTTCAAATTTCACTATACTGGAAGGCCTGCATCCCTGCAGCTAAGCCGCTAAAATCTCCAGTTGAGACCATTTGGGCGAGAGTCCCCATTTCTTACCGAGTTTTCCCAACCGGTAACCAATTCCCTACTCAGCACTCAATTCACTACTCACTTAGTGTCGGAACCTCCCACACTTACACATCATCGATTTCACACTCCAGCACGCGCCTCACAAGCCTGAGCTGAACGAATCGTCTGAAGTCCCGCAACCTCCTCGGACTCTCACCAAGATCGGCTCTCGAACAAGAATCAAGCCTCGCACTTCGGAGTGCAACCTTCTCCTCAATAAATCCCATACCGGCGAGTGAAACTATTCTCTCATTTTCCCCCGGTGTTGGCTTGTGGTAATTTTGTTGTTGATTGTAGACGCTTGAAATATTGCGTCCGAATACCGCCTAACTCCTTCTGAGTCAGAGGCCGTAATCCATTCATTTAGCTATTAAATGTGCTCTACCAGGAGCACTGGTGACCCGCCTTTGTAAAAGAACATCTCGTGAAATCGATAAATTCCTCGATATTCAACCTTTAAAAGTCAAATTCAATTAGTTCACCATTAGGGAGAAGTTCATATATTGCTTCCGATTTGTTAGGTATGATCTGAACCAATCATGGGCAACCCCACGAATGCCATAACAATGAAGTTTCGAGAGTAATATGTTATGGTCCACACAATCGAATGCCTTTCGAAAGTCCAGAAATACAGAGAAGACAGTCTTTCCGTTATCTATATTAGAATAAAGGAATTGTAAATGATTTAATATTGCCTGTGTTGTTGATTTTTTACAGCGAAAGCCGTATTGTTTATCATAGAGAAATGATTTTTGTTCAAAATAAGAGTACACTTTTTCATACACAATTTTCTCGAATACCTTGCTGATAATTGGTAACATGGAGATAGGTCGATAATTGTTTACACAGGTTTTTTCACCATTTTTAAAGATAGGGGTTACTCTAGCAACTTTGAGGGAGTTCGGGAAAGTGCCTAGTAAGAGAGACTGGTTAATAATATTGGATATCAGCGGGGCCACAATATCAGCAATTATTTTAAGTATTTTAGTTGGAAACGTTTGTAACCCACTCGATTTATTTTTCATGTTGTTTATGCACGCAATTACATCGGAGGAGTTTGTAGGCGTAAAGAAAAAGGAGTTGTGTTCTCGAATATGATCCATAAATTCCAGGTGATCAGTAGGTTCACATGGAATACCATTGGCTATAGTTTTCCCTACGTTTACGAAGAAGTTGTTGAAGAGATTAGCAATTTCATTCTTCTCATGATATTTTACATTATCTTGAGTGATATATCCAATTTTCTTTTTTTCGGCGTTATTCGGTTTATAACAAGAGTTAAGGAGGCGCCAAGTCTTTTTAACGTCAGCTTTGAATTGAGTAAACTTGAGGGTAAAGTAGCTCTTTTTTGATGTTCTTATCTGGTTTGTCACATAGTTTTTGAATCGGTTATATGTTTCTCTAGATATTCGCCCTTCGCAAAGGAGGGCTAGGTACGCTTGGCGTTTCTTTATATTTATCACGATGTCTCTAGTAATCCAGGGCTTTTGTTTATTTTTCGGGGTAACTGTACGAGTTACAATTGGGCAACACTGATTGTATGCGTTCATTATAGTTTCAGTCAACTTTACTACTGATTCATCAATGCTCCTTGCATTATTGTTTTGTTGGGTGATGTGCAATGTTGGCATTAAATCTTCTAGAACGGTGCGCATTTCTTCTAAATTTGATTCGTTTATTTTACGATATGAGTAAGTTTCAGCCCGTGCTTTGGTGCACGCAAGATAGACATTTTTCTTAATAAAAAAAACTGGAAAATGATCTGATAAGTCAGAAGTAATTATTCCAGCAAGAAAATCACTTGGGTCTGTCATAAAGATATTGTCAAGCAGCGTGGCACATTCTGAGGTTATTCGTGTTGGCTTTGTGATGATCGGAAGGAAAGATTTAGAATGAAATGCACTTAAGAAATTAGAGATTGGTTCATAGCTTTCATGTTTCAGCAAATCATAGTTGAAGTCACCGCATATTATTATGTCATTGTAGAAGGACCTGTTGAACTGAGAAATAATTCGATTAAGCTCATTAAGGAAGGATATAGGACAGGCTGTAGGCGGCCTATACACCGTTCCAAGCACAATTCGTTTGCCATCTCTAGACAGTTCTACGAATAATGATTCTATATGATCCTGATTCAGTGTTGCACTTGCTATGATTCTCGAATCCATGTGCTTAGAAATGTATGTACTGATGCCCCCGCCTCGCTTGTTTTTTCGTAGCGAATGGTAACTATGATAATTTTCAAATTTAATCATGTCTTTGGTCGAGTCATCTAGCCAGCTTTCGGTGAAGCTAATCACATCTAAGGTATACTTAAGTTCAGTAATAGTGCATTGTATCTCTTCCAATTTTGGATAGAGTGACCTACAGTTCCAACACAGTAGCGAAAAATCCTGCCGGGTTATTCGTATAGATTCGTTGAATTTTGATATATTAGTATATCTGCAGTTTTCAGAGTCGTTTAGGTTTGGAAATATTCTGTTCAAATGATTGAGATCCGGGTCGATTTCATCTAATATATCAGCGTGATCAGTCATTCAAAATTCGTAAACAGTAGGCAGTAAGTACTATTGTACGACTTAAAACGAAATACAGAGTCAAGATTAAAAGGATATATCTATCTAAAAACTAGCTTAGAAAGTATAGAAAAGAGTAAGAAATCTAGCGTGATTTCGTGAGAACACTCAATACTCAGCCAAGAGCGATTAATATTGGAGTTCAATATACAAAATTGATGCGTACAAATTGCTGAAGGCGTTGTTACAAAGTTCACATACAACAGGTAATAAGTTTAAAAAAAATAAAAATAAATAGAAAAAATTCAGCGACGATGATAATCTAATCAGCTAATATGTTTTACACATAATAATAGTTTATTGGTTAAAAATAACATACAATTTACGAGGAAAGGCGAACAAGGTGGATATCAATATTCCATCATAACATTGGTAGGTACAAATTGCTGATGGTGTTGTTGCAATTTCCAATACAGTTGTCATAAATGTTCATATATATCTGTCATAAGATTGTCAAAATTGAGGTAAAACTGCCGTATATATCTTTGGAGGTTGGAACTGATTCATGACATGAAGTTATGCAGTTTGAAGATCTAGTGTAAAGTTATAGAATTCTAGGCGTTATTGGCATACGAGTATATAATTTGACACAGGTACATGTTTTGATACCTAATTGAGGTGAACACCCAAGACCTGATTCGATGATTTATCCAGTTGCCGCATCAGGTATTGGTCGAGCTCTTCTGGCGTGTTAATCTGACGTCTCGAGTCCGGTTGTCCAGGGATGAATGCGAAGATGTTTCCATCTTGGGTCCTCGGGGTTCCGATTTTTTCCGGGAAATTTTTCTTGGCTACTCTCAAGGTGTACATGATCTTGGCTCGTGAAGGTATTAGATATTCATTTATATAGAACGTTGGTTTATTTACTCGGCAGGCAGAGAGAATTTCACGTTTTTTGTTGTAATGTTTCAGTTCGAAAGCGATGTTTCTTCGATCCTCGTTTCCACTTAGTGGTTTTCTTCCCATTCTGTTAGCTGACGTGATGTCAGCATCACTGAGGTCGATGTTGATGTCCTTCAGAATTTTGCAGACTGTTTCTTTGCAATTTTCGTTGTTGTGTGAATGAGGTAGTTCCCCCCCGGAACTGACGAGAGTACATTTTCTATCTTCCAGGTCTCGGCGCTGATCATTTTTTTCCAAGCGATCGAGACGTGACTCCAAGCTTTGTATTTTTTCATTCTGCTCTTCAATAATTTGTTTGTGTTCTGCTTCTTTTCCTGCTATTGTTTCAGATAGTGTTTTAAGGTCGCTTATTTCACTTTTCATTTCGTCAATATCACTATTAAATTTTGTCATCACTGAGTCGAAATATTTTATTAGAACAGATACCACTTCTTTGCAGTCTTGCGTTAGGCTAGACACATCAGGATATTGACCAAACTTTGGTTGATATTCACAGCTGTTATTGCAGCTGCTGATGTTGTTGCGTTGCTTCTTCGGTCCCATCTTGTAGGTTTAGAGAGTTGGCTTCCTTGTATAAACGAGGGTTGAACACCTTCACACTTTGAGGGAATATTATATTCTTAGTTTGATGATTTATATGTTGATATCACATTTGAATCCTCATGGCGAGAGAGGGTACCCATTCAGGCTAGAAGTACATTCTTTCTAACAATAGGCACTTTGTTTCGGAGCGAGCGGAGCGAGCGCAACGCACATCCTCACCATATGGAGTCTCAGAGGACACTGAACATCATGTGACATGAAAGAAACTAATTGGTACCCGTTTGTAAATTGTCAGTACATTGCTAAGGTTATAAAACTCTCAGCTATGGTCCTCGAATATTCCGCCTGGAAGCACTTATTTCCATAGATACATAGTTATATTGCCTAAAAAGATCCTGAATCAAAATCAACGATGTTAACTGTAAGCAAGATCATTTACATTAAACGTAGATTATGGAACGTAGAAAGAACAATAAAGGGAAACATTTCATCTCGGAGAATTTCTCCCAACTATTTTCCATGGATAAGTTTCAGAAACGCAGAGACAGCTGTTGTATCATACATACGTAGAATTAGAAACTAGTTTTACAATTAATAGAATGTAGAACTGAAGTCATTTATGAGTTATTTATTACATAAGAATAATTCTAAATTGTAGATCAATTATTAACACGAATACAAAACTAATAATAAATTAACAAAGCATTCATGCGGGATCATAAATTATGGTGTTGAGTTCATACATGACTGGACATGACGACACACTTAGTATTCATATGTAATTCGTTTTCCTCGTAGATATTAGTCTTATTCACATCATATAAACACTCTTTTTGCTCCTATTACGTTTGCGAATCATATGTTTTTCAAGGTACCTCTAGAGATGCATGAGTAATCGCATAACACACAATTATAACAAAGCCCTATGTTATGTTTACTCCTCATATGGGAATTTAGTTAATTACTAGTGACACATGAATAATTACATGAATTACTTTCAAACTGCACGCCCAAACCATGTCTGCTAGCCAAATGATTCATGTGAGATTTTAAGATACATGAATACGAACACACTTCGCATTTCATTGGTTCACCTAAGCCATGCTTAGAGAAACGATGTAATTTCAAATGAGATGTTTGTGCACTCGTGTACTCATACAACTCACACTTCAACTTCTTTCCGACCCCATGTTTAGAAAGCTTGTGAGATGTCATATGATCTTTCCGCACACAAGTATACCCGCACAGATCACAATTATACAGTTCTCCTACATCATGTTTGCTTACCTGGTGAGTCACCAACTGATATTTCCAAGCACAAGTAAAGTTGCAGAGGCTACACTTGAAAGGTTCTCCAAACCCATGAGAGCTAATTTTATGGCTTCCAATCTGTGACAGCCGTGCGCAAGTGTATGAACAAATATCACACCTGCTCGGCTCTCTTATACCGTGCTTCGCAACTTGATGCTGTTTCAAACACTCTTTTCGGCCTGAAGCATATTCACAATGACTGCATACAAATTGCGCTTCGATATTGTGTTTGGCAATTTTGTGAAATTTCAGTTGCCGTTTACGAGAACTTGTATAGTCACATTCATTGCATTTGAATAATTTCAGAAAATGTTCCTGTTTGTGAAATTCTAAATCACTTTCTTCCAAAGAAGAGAAATTACATGACGTGGAATTTTGCTTGAGACCAATGAGGACTACAGACTTCTCATGCTTCTCCACAGAACTAAGAAATGATACACCAACAGAAGAAGTATCTCTTAGATCAGAATAAATATGTTGAGATTCTTGATCCTTGGGGACAAGATTATTAGAATTATCATTATCAAGGCAGTCATTTACTTCATGCGTCACAGAAATCTTCTCTCCCAAGTAGATGCTCTGCAAGATCCGCTCGTCCTCACCTGCAAGAGAAGAACGCTGATGTCCTGCTCATTGACGACACCAGAAACATTTGGAGGAAAATAGATTTATTTCATGGAACATTACGATGGAAATTAAGGTACCCCATTTTGGTAAGCCAACGTTAAACTAGACCGTAATGCCGTGAGGATTACAATTACACCTGCGACACAACTTCTATTGCAAAATGATTTCAAATTGAGTGGATATAGCTGCTAGAAGAATATCCCTCAAAAAAAAAAAAATTACAACAGCACATTAAAAAATTTATAAAAAATTGAAGATCAAGTCTTGGCAAAAGAGCTAAGTTTGAACACACGAAAACCATGTTAACGGCAGAGAAAAGTCCAAGAGAGCAAAAAAGTAAAGTTCGAAAGCAGAAAAGCTAAGAAAAGCAGAAAAGACTTGGTATCAAAAATACTAAGTCTATGGGCTATAAGTCAAAGGATAATATAAAGGCCACAGGTGATGAAGGAGCTAGGAGACATTCAGTTTCCTCTCAACAGAATAATGTAGGAAATACTCCCAAACTCCCTAGTCAAGTTGAGTTAGGTTCCGTTTAATGTGATGCGAATTTCCTCAACATTTCCCCACTTATGACAGACGAAACACAACTTTCCCATGATTTTATGGGAGCTTGATTAAAATCTAATCGCATTTTGCTTTTCTAATTAGTATGCAATTATATTTTCCAGAGAATGCTAACGTTTTAGCAAATGCTGTGCACGTAGTCTGTCTGATACATCGGCAATACTTACATGCATCGTTAAATCATGGGATAGGACAATTTTCCTGGTGATAGATTTCATGTGCATTGTGAGTAACGCAGCACCTTTAAAGGATACGGACTATACTATAGAATGCAATAAGTCATCTATGTCGGGGATATCAATTGCAAAGAGATGGATATCATATTTTTACAGAGTGCCAATCTGCAATTCGCAAAGTACAAGCAAATTCATTTACATTTTCTGATTTTCATATTCAGATTATCTCAAAGTATAATCACAGTAGTTGATACAAGTGAAACGTGGAGGGCGCTGCACAAATTTCAAGCTCATAGGAGACAAAATTTTATTCTCTTAATAAAGCTTTCCCCTTGTTTTGTATTAGGCAATTATATTGCAAGCCAAAATAGATACCCCAAGAGAGTATGGTATAGTTTGACTGATGCGGGTTTAACTCACTTAGATTTTCATGGTTGCTGTCACAGCTGCTACAAAAGTTTCCATGAAATTTCACTTAGCAAAGGCATTGTTCACCTAACAAGTACGCAGAACTAAGTATTCAGACCTCTGAGTATCAGTTATACCAATCAAAACTCCAAATCTCACAGGAAATTCACTAACCCTGAACAAATCCCCTAGAAATGAAGATGAGAAGACGAAGTAGCCCCACGGTAGAGGAAACAAGGTAGGGTCAAACAAGTCTTTTTTTTATCGACTGTGTGGGTTTTCTGACGTCACGGCAACGAACCAATAGCAGCGCTCATATTGCATCTGGTAGTACTGCTACTCCCAAATCTGGCTCTACTATTGGGCTAACGATATGGCGTTTTGGTAACGTCATAAAGTTGGTTTGAAATGAAGTTTTTCTATTGGTTAGCCGAACCATAAGAAGTGTATTTTCCCCCATAGTAATAACCTACCTTGTTTCCTCTACCGTGGTAGCCCTCACTTCAGTGGCCTCACCAAATGTTGCCGGTTACCGCCGTGCTCCTGCTTCACAGGCAGACTCTCTGCCTCAGGTACTTCTGCCTTTATATAGATGGTGTCATCTGCTTCTTTCTTGATATCTTGTAAAGCCTTCATGCTACATGGGAAAATGAAAGAAAAACTTAATACTGTATACGCAGTAAGAAAAACAAGCACAAGCAACAAAAAATTATCTTTTTATTTGTATACCATGAAATTTGCATGAACTACATTTATGATATCAACAAACATAAGTAGTTAAAAAAAATCAGTAACATTCAGTAAACACACAAATTTATTACTACTTTTATTTAATAAGTTGTACAAAACTAGGCAGGCACTAGAATGAAATTACTCCAAAATTTTGCAGGCTTATTTATTCTTGTCATTACCGTCAATAAATACATTTTCTATGCCTCCAAACCATATTTACAAATTTTCATGTGAGCCCATTATTTGAACAATTCACTACAGCTCTATAATTTTCTTTGCTATATCTATAAATTTCTGTCTAATTCAAACCTAGATATTATTAATGATCTATTATATCTTAGTTGTTTTCATTGACCCTTTCACCAGCTGGCATGAAATTGAAGCTAAGAATTAGATTAGAGTATAAGTTAGTTAGAAGTCTCCCTATCCGCAACAAACAAAGGCAATCCAGAGAGAGGAAGGAAGAAGGCACCATTTAGTATGGAGTTAAGGGAACACGGAATCTATGCAGAAAGCATAGAAATAGTAAGATAAGAAAGAAGTTCATGAAACAAGATCAAAGTTGAAGAAGAAAGTAGTAGGTGCTGAAAAAAAAGGACAGTAGTGAACCAAAAAAAGATAATTTTTAACATAACAAAAGCATATAATTTCAACAAAAAGAAGGCCTACCTATCAGCTCGGGCCCTCACATTGTCCCCCTGGTAGTGCTAATTCCCATAGATACAATATTTGTATCCCTCTGAGGGGTTGAATCCAAGGATTGCAACACTGTAGGTCACTATCATTTCTAGCTTTGGGCTTTCAGTTTATTCTCCAAATTGCTGTTCAAAATTATTTTAAACTTAACACAACTATTCATTTAATTACTTTCAGTGTTCAGTCCCTTTGATAACAAAGCAAGCCCACATCATAATGCTTCTACAAACATGATCATAAGGAATAGGAGTGATATTTTTCTTCTCATATGCATTTCTACCATCTTTTCAAAAGTGTTTTGCAACTTTATGACCAGGAAGCTTGATCGCAACAGAAAATACAATCTGTTAGAAAAAATTATCATTTTGCTTTAGATTAGTGTTAACTGCAATTTTTGTTTTAACTGAGATTCAACAAGACCAGCAAGATAACAGTCACTTGCATTGAGATCATCTCTGGAAAAACTGGCAGGAAGGAAAAAAATGAAAAGAGATCATGAAGCCATTTCAGCTCATCCTGAATAGTGTCCAGCTTTGGAGGCTCTTCTGTAGACTTATTCAAGGGCTGGCTACGATATGACCCTTTGGGTTTCTTCCATCTTAGAGCACTCCTTTTTCTGCTCCCCATTGCTGTTGCCAGATTTGTTAAAGGCTGGTTAATGTGTTCATGAAGTGTTCACTCACTTTGGCCATCTCATACATCCTCAATAATCATGACCTAGTTGAATATGCAAGTATCATAAATTAAACATCACTAGTCCTAATACAAGTGACCTAAGAAGGTATGCCTTGATTTATGAAAATCACGGGCATGATTTTGCTACTAAAAATTATGTTCATATACTTGGCACAACGCATAGAGAACTCAGGCAAAAATTCAGCAACACTTTGTGATGAAACCAGATATTGAGTAACTTTTCAATAGACTATATGATATGGAAATCTATCTATAGATATCTAATTTTATGATCACAACAGCATTACCTTTCCAACTGTTGTGGGACATCACAGTTCTGCTGCAGGAAGTGCCCATTGAGTACCTGATGCTTGCCAGCTCCAATTCGGTGAGTGCTGCTCCGGTTTGCCCCACATGTTGACTGATGGCTGCTGGTTCAGAGCAAGTGTTTTTCATTAGATTGCTGAATGCTCACAATACTTATACTCTGTTTTACAAATTAAGTAAGCTATTGATAAGTGTGTCACTAGAGGTAAGCTATAGTATAATAAATTCCCAGTGTCAGTGAGTTGGGTGCATTGTGAGACAGTTAAGTTTCAATTAATATGCTGATAAGTTTCACATTTTGCATTAAAAGTATCTTTTAAATAAACCTGTAGTGAAATATTTTTGTTTTATTTGAGCACTAACCGCAGTAGTTTGAATGTGTAAATGAAGATAATACAGTATTAAGCTTTATAGGATTTAAAGAACGTAGTTACATAGGCCAACAATTTTACCTTCTGCTTAACCATAGCCTTGAGAACTTACCCTTTTAGTATTTGAGTATTTGAGGTCCAAGTGACAATTTTGGTGCTCGAACAAAGACTCAAAAAATTTTAATTAAATTGAAAGATGTAAAAGAATTGGACGTTAGAATGTCACATTTGCCTTCCGGAGTGTGGGGCAATATTACTGCTGAAGAGGATAGGGTGATTTCTGCAGGAGGGTGTATATCAATGTCACCACAGCCAGATGAGGACAAGTCAGCGCACTTTAGAGAAGCGCTCGCCAGAGCTATTGGTCGTGTAAGGCCAAGCCATGTTGTGTTTTGAGACTCTTCCAAAGGGGAATTCCGTCACGTATGATCTCAGTTCTTACTCTCTCACTAATGATTATGATGATTATGAAGAAACATATTTTGATTTTCCAAGAATTTTCTGATTATACTTTTAATTTGTTTTAGCGTTTAATGCCACATTTGTAGGATAATGTTTGTTTTCTACTTTTTAGCCAATGTCACTTCATTCATGGGTGATGACGTGCTAATGCACGAAGCGCATACTTCAATTTTTAGATTATTACAGTTGCTTTTTTGAGAAACAAATGCTCTCTGACATTTTTCTATCTTCTCCTCTCTACCGATACAATGGCAGTTGCTAATACTGGGCAAAAATGTACGTTATTCCCATAAATTAATGAGAACATCAAAAAATTTTATAAGCACAGCAAAATAATGAAAACTAACTTTGAACAACCCTATTTCTGCTAGCAGAACTTACCAAGTCTGTATAATTTTCTCTCAAAATCAAGCATCAATCATATATTGATCCCATGATGCCACTCGAACTTGAAACTGAACATTACACAAAATTTTTTGTTTATGAGAGTCTGACAAAGAAAACTCTAATTTTTAAAATTCCACAGATTCATCAGTTAAGAAACATTACCGCAAATATATCGACATCCTTTTATCGATTCATTGATTATCCGTTCAGGTTAAGATTATTTGCGGGCTACTGAACATGCTAACCCTACAGGCACACTGACCTTTGAAATAGATTAATTTAAAATATTTTCAATTTAGTACTTGATAGCTCGGGACACCTCCGCAGAATGCAATTTCCCCAAGGCAAGCTGCGGAAGACATAACCATCAGCATACTCTCCTAAGAGGAACTGAGAAATTCAAACCTTTCTATGGCTACAGATCGTTACTTCTCTCAGGCTTCACCGCCGTTACTTGCATGTGAAAAATTAACAAGGATTATGTATACTAATACGTATATTTTTTAATACATATAAAGATACATTTACATTCATAACATATGTGCGAGAGTTGGAAAGAAATACCTATGGCCATACAAAAAATTAGATTATATATTTAAGACTCCTTCACGACAATTAAGGTGTTCCACAAAGAGGAAGAATGAAGAATGAAAGAAGAATGAAGAATGAATTCACTTAAAATATATGCATAGCATGTGTTCCCGCACAAGATCCTTGGCTTAGAGAAACGGCAAATTAAGAATTAAGTTAATGAAACAAGATAAAAGTTGAAAAAAGTAGGCGCTGAAAATCAAGACAGCAAGGAACTGGAAAAAAATGGTCCTTAATGAAGCAAAAAAGTGATTATATTTTAACAAAACGGCCAATAACTTAGCTTGAGACCTTGTTTTTTCCCCCAATGAATCAAACAAAAATATTCTATTTTTAACGCTCTGCAAAGTTCAATTGGGAGGGAAATGAATTCCCTTAGAGAAAACAATGAAACTCACAACAGAAAAATTTAGAAGACATTTTAAAAGGCATACAAAAATTGCAGACATTTTCCAAAATCAAGCAGACATTTTCTGGAAGCACAAAAAACTTGAACAATATTTGTTTTATCAATCTTACTGCTGTCATAAAACAAACAATGCTATAAAATTGCATTCAAAGTTAACAATGGAATGAAGAGTTATGGCCACAAATCTTCAGTAATTAAAGTAAAATAAAATACTGCACTCAGTATCATCGATTAAAATTAATACATTATTAAATTGATAAAATAAATAAGACGAATAAAAATCTGTACAAAATCACAATTCTAGGAAGTGAATTGCAAGTCTACAGGCTTGCAAAGTTTCAATACTTCGACATGTTTTGAGATGGTTGAAGTAGTAAGCACAAGATAATTGAGCTTATCAATATGCTCCTTCAATGAATTACTACTCTACTTAAGCTGTGCCTATTTCAAAACTTATGGAATCTTCCACAATCAGTTCCAAATAATAATCTCAGCTTCTACCCTCACTATTGTTGTTTTCAGAGATCAGCATTAGGTTCCAACAACATTGCATTAATTTTTTAAAGATGATCTCAAAACACTCTTAGCTAATGATGTGCACTTGTACGAAGTGCCTGCTTTTATGTTTAGATTCCCATTGTGTTTTTAATGGACAGAAATATTTTACACGGCCTTTTTTCAGTCAAACACTACAATACCATAGATACTAAGTTGATTTAGCATAACTGTGATACTCTACCATTTAGAATTGCGATTAAATTCAACAAATAAATGTACACGCGCAAAATAAATAGTGTTGTGTAACAAAAAACAGATCTAAAATTGCCATGGACGTATTAAATTATACTACTACTCATGAAATGAAAGTATTCAGTAGTTAATTTGCTTGAAGAAATAATCCCCTTTTAATGATTCTGTTAGAAATATTTTATGCAAATAAAAATCCAGATGCCGTTTCTCGCAATGGTGCAAATCAAGTGACTGTTTAGGTGCTTCTCAATTACCTTAACAATCATTCAAGGTCATGTTCCACCTTTAATATAAATTCAAGATGTCTACAACCCTAACTGATATTTTATACATAGAGATTTAGTGCATTTATATTATTTCCTAATAAAACATTCATAAAACAAAAATTCTAAAAAAGCTGCTTCTTCGTGATTAAATCTATAAATAATTTTGTAAGATTTTTATCCTATTGCAAACAATTTATCAGTTTTCATTGATTGAATGAAATAAAAACTTCAAATTCAAACCGTTATCTCCCGCCTCTAGATTTAATTATTCATTCTTCTGTTCTGAATAAACTGTAATAAACAGCATTGGTTTCATTATACCACTAGTTCTCAACACAATGATCTCAATCACTGATGTGATTGAGACTGTTGATGTATATAATAGGAAATTCTGACACTGCAACAATGTCGATGATCATTACTACCAATGATTGAAAATATAAAACCTAGAACTCAGAACTTATAAAAATTCATTTATGTGTTTACTCACATTTTGAACAAGTATGTAAAGTTGGAAGAGCCTTTGACATTAGTGTATATCAGGCACAATCGAAGGGAAATTTTCTTTATAATACACTTAATGCATTATAGTTTTCAAAGGACTAGTTCAATTGGCTATTTAAATCTTTTTATTATTCCTCACATTATCTAATGAGTATTTGAATACAAACCTTGAAACCGTATAACTATATACTAAAAAATTATCAGTAAAAGTATTTCTATGTTGTAGCTTAATACCTGAATCAGTTTCATCTGCTTTTTATTTATTACATTACATTAAAATAGAACTATAATAAACCTGACACCAACTTAATTATGCAGATGAACGCTACAACCAGTGTTATGAATTACCGTAACAAATTAAACATCAAATATATGTTTGATTTCTTCAGTATTTTTGCTCAAATTTCAAATCGAAATCATTCAATTAATAACCGGGTGATGCTTATTTTAATTGAATAATCTTGAACTGACTATTCTGAAGCCCTAGCTACACAATCTAACAAGCAATCATTTCCTACCTTCTATAACAAACAGCCTAATTAATTTGTTGACAAACATCAAGCATGACTATAGGTTTGCAATGTTTTAATACTTTGACATAGTTACTACATAGTTACTACTTTAGTTACTACTTTAGTTACTACTTTAGTTACTACTTTAGTTACTACTTTAGTTACTACTTTACTTAAGCTGTGCCTATAGCAAAACTTTTCTTGAGTAATTCTCAAAATCTTGAATTGTTAATTTTTCAGGTTAACTAGAACTTTTCAAGTTAAACTTGGTATTAATTCTGAATGCCAATTAAGCACGTAATGCGGTAATCATACTAATGAAAATTCAATTTAATTCAAGATTCATCAAAACATCAACTTCTCTAATATTAACATGGCAAGTTTCAGAGACACTAAGAAGTTGTTGCACAAAATAATAATAGAATAAAGAATGAATATTTCAACAGTTAATCTAATCTAAAGTTTCTCAGACAAGTAATCGTAAATTTACATGAGAGTAGACCGATATCAGCCCAACAATGTTGTTCTAAGAGTTCATACAAATAATTCACTAAATTCTAACATAGTGTAACAGCATTGTTTTTACTTCACTAGACACAACCTTACAATTTATTTTTGCACACTAATAACCTTGGTTTAGAACAATTTCAATCGAATAACATCTTTTTTCTTTGGTAATCCTTCCGATAATGTTTTCCAGTTATTCATTGCTTCTTTCATTTAGCCTCAATGGCATCAATGAAAGGTATTTGATCAAAAACTGTTTTCTAATTCATAAACGCCTGTTGCACATCTTTAGGCTCTTACTGTCATGCTTATTGACCATATGTCTTTTCAGAGAAGCCTTGTAGACACTGGAGTAGTCACACAAAAGGCAATAGTTACGATGCCCCATGCCGTGCTTACTCACCATGTGGCTCTTCAGTTGATATTTACTCGCACATGAATAATCACACGAATCACATTTATGCCGCATTCCTAAGCCATGTCTAATTACCAAGTGCGTTTCCATGCGAGACTTTAAAACACTTGAATAACTACATAATTCACATTTCATTGATTCACCTAAGCCATGTTTAGAGAACCGATGTAACTTCAAAAGTGACGACTGAGCAGCAGTGTACTCGCACAACTCGCATTGTAACCTCTTCCCCACCCCATGTATAGAGAGCTGGTGGGATGCCATGTGAGCTTTTAGCACACACGTATACGCGCATGAATCACAAGTCTGTAATTTTCCCACACCATGCTTAGTAACTTCATGAGTCACCAACTGTTTTTTCCAAGCACAAATGAAGTCACAGAGAGTACACTTGAAAGGTTCTCCAATTCCATGAGAGCTAACTTTATGACTCCGAATCAGAGACTCCCGCGCGCATGTATAAGAACAAATTTCGCATCTGAATGGTTCTCCTATACCGTGTTTTGCTATTTCGTGCCGTTTCAAATGAGCTTTCCTAGCTGTAGAATACCTGCAAACGGAACACTGAAACTGAGCTTCCACATCATGTTTTGATATTTTGTGAAGTTTCAACATATGTTTTCGAGAGGAAGAATACGGACACACATCACATTTGAATAATCCACCTGAATGTTCTTGCTGGTGTAATTTCAAATCGACTTTTTTCATTGCAGAGAAATCACACGCCGTACATTTATATTTGTGAGCTCCGGGAGCATGTCTTAATTCCAATTGTTTCGCAGCAGACTTGGACTGTAGCATACTCGAAGATGAGGCATTTTCAATTAGGACAGGATAATTTTTAACTTGCTGCTCAGAAGACTCAAGTAAACTTGAATTATTGTCAATGCAGTCATTTCCTTCATGTTCCACAAAAATTTTCTCATCAGAATTCGGCTTTACTTCCTCCTCGCTTGATATTGCAAAGGAAGTTCCTTCCAGACCTACCTGTAAAAAAAATTAAGAAATTTTAAGGAAACACTGGCACAAGAAATACCACAATACATATTTAGCTAACAAAAGGAAACCGAACAACTTCTAAAAAACAATTTCTATATCGATTATTATGCACTTCTTATTTTCAAATATTCAATTCATTAAATTTTTTCAAATATTTAATTCAAATTCATTAAAAGATGGAAGATGTTATTGTGCTTGTTAACTATAAGTAAACTTCTTTTATTTGACAGAATGACTCAAGTTCCCAAGTCTGGCAGTTCTCTTGAAGAAAAAAAGTTATTTTACCGAACTATCTGTGACTACCTTTTTAGTAATTTGAAGAGAAAATAAGCAAATGAAATACTTAGGGCTATTGGAAAAATCAAGGTAAAGTGAAAACCTTTGGATTGAGGGAAGAATTAGAATTGAAGGGAAGAATTTGGGTTGAATAGAAGAATTAGAATTGAAGGGAAGAATTTGGGATGAATAGAAGAATTTGAATTGAAGGGAAGAATTTGGGTTGGATAGAAGAATTTGAATCGAAGGGAAGAATTTGGGTTGAATAGAAGAATTAGAATTGAAGGGAAGAATTTGGGTTGAATAGAAGAATTTGAATTGAAGGGAAGAATTTGGGTTGAATAGAAGAATTTGAATTGAAGGGAAGAATTTGGGTTGAATAGAAGAATTTGGGTTGAATAGAAGAATTTGAATTGAAGGGAATAATTTGAATTGAATAAAAGAACTTGAATTAAATAGAAGAATTTGGATTAATGGAAGAATTAGAACTGAAGTGAAGAACTTGGGTTGAATAGAAGAATTTGAATTGAAGGGAATAATTTGAATTGAATAAAAGAATTTGAATTAAATAGAAGAATTTGGATTGAGGGAAGAATTTAGGTTGAGGGAAGAATTTGGATTGAGGGAAGAATTTGGATTGAGGGAAGAATTTGGATTGAGGGAAGAATTTGGGTTGAGGGAAGAATTTGGGTTGAGGGAAGAATTTGGGTTGAGGGAAGAATTTAGGTTGAGGGAAGAATTTTGGTTGAGGGAAGAATTTTGGTTGAGGGAAGAATTTGGATTGAGGGAAGAATTTGGATTGAGGGAAGAATTTGGGTTGAGGGAAAAATTTGGGTTGAGGGAAAAATTTGGGTTGAGGGAAGAATTTGGGTTGAGGGAAAAATTTGGGTTGAGGGAAAAATTTGGGTCGAGGGAAGAATTTGGGTTGAGGGAAAAATTTGGGTTGGAGAGTAATTTGGGTTGGAGAGTAATTTGGGTTGGAGAGTAATTTGGGTTGGAGAGTAATTTGGGTTGGAGAGTAATTTGGGTTGGAGAGTAATTTGGGTTGGAGAGTAATTTGGGTTGGAGAGTAATTTGGGTTGGAGAGTAATTTGGGTTGGAGAGTAATTTGGGTTGGAGAGTAATTTGGGTTGGAGAGTAATTTGGGTTGGAGAGTAATTTGGGTTGGAGAGTAATTTGGATTGAGAGTAATTTGGGTTGGGGAGTAATTTGCGTTGGGGAGTAATTTGCGTTGGGGAGTAATTTGCGTTGGGGAGTAATTTGCGTTGGAGAGTAATTTGCGTTGGAGAGTAATTTGCGTTGGAGAGTAATTTGGGTTGGAGAGTAATTTGGGTTGGGGAGTAATTTGGGTCGGAGAGTAATTTGGGTCGGAGAGTAATTTGGGTTGGGGAGTAATTTGGGTTGGGGAGTAATTTGGGTTGGGGAGTAATTTGGGTTGGGGAGTAATTTGGGTTGGGGAGTAATTTGGGTTGGAGAGTAATTTGGGCTTGGGAGTAATTTGGGTTGGGGAAGAATTGAGCAACAGGATGATTCAGGGTTAAAGGTAAACTTGGGCCAGAGAAAGACTCGGGCCAGAGAAAGACTCGGGCCAGAGAAAGACTCGGGCCAGAGAAAGACTAGAGCCAGAGAAAGACTAGAGCCAGAGAAAGACTAGAGCCAGAGAAAGACTCGGGCCAGAGAAAGACTGGAGCCAGAGAAAGACTAGAGCCAGAGAAAGACTAGAGCCAGAGAAAGACTAGAGCCATAGAAAGACTCGGGCCAGAGAAAGACTAGAGCCAGAGAAGGACTAGAGCCAGAGAAAGACTCGGGCCAGAGAAAGACTAGAGCCAGAGAAAGACTAGAGCCAGAGAAAGACTAGAGCCAGAGAAAGACTAGAGCCAGAGAAAGACTAGAGCCAGGGAAAGACTCGGGCCAGAGAAAGACTAGAGCCAGAGAAAGACTCGGGCCAGAGAAAGACTAGAGCCAGAGAAAGACTAGAGCCAGAGAAAGACTCAGGCCAGAGAAAGACTCAGGCCAGAGAAAGACTTGAGCCAGAGAAAGACTCGGGCCAGAGAAAGACTAGAGCCAGAGAAAGACTAGAGCCAGAGAAAGACTCGGGCCAGAGAAAGACTCGGGCCAGAGAAAGACTAGAGCCAGAGAAAGACTAGAGCCAGAGAAAGACTCAGGCCAGAGAAAGACTCAGGCCAGAGAAAGACTTGAGCCAGAGAAAGACTCGGGCCAGAGAAAGACTAGAGCCAGAGAAAGACTAGAGCCAGAGAAAGACTCGGGCCAGAGAAAGACTAGAGCCAGAGAAAGACTAGAGCCAGAGAAAGACTCAGGCCAGAGAAAGACTCAGGCCAGAGAAAGACTTGAGCCAGAGAAAGACTCGGGCCAGAGAAAGACTAGAGCCAGAGAAAGACTAGAGCCAGAGAAAGACTAGAGCCAGAGAAAGACTCGGGCCAGAGAAAGACTCGGGCCAGAGAAAGACTCAGGCCAGAGAAAGACTAGGGTCAGACAGAGGGGCCAGAGAAACTGACACCAAGATAAATTGAAGCCAAGGATGTAAGTGAAAGCTAAAGTTAATAAAAATGATCATAATATATGAAATATTTTTCTTTCATAGGTTTAAATTCAATTTATTTTCAGCCAAAACGTAGTAAATATATTCAGAACACACTACTTCAATTTTTCCATCAAATATACAGAGAAAAAAAAATTATCCTTTTGAATTTCTCCTCAGAAGAAAATTGTTGTATTATCACTTTTTACTTTCCCTAAATTTTACACTAAATTGGTTAACTTATGAGTCAGTCAAAATGATATCTACAGAAATAACACAGAAAAAATTATCTCCACATACATTTTTAGTAATGTCATCCAGATTACCAATACAAAGGAAGCTTCTGTCAACATATTTATAAGTATTTGTTTAACAAAATTTGAGAGTTATGCCAATTTGTATTTAAAATAATATTATAATTTCAGCTCAGATTTTCAGTAATATGAGCAAATAACTCTAGTACCCAATTAGAGATCCTTGAAATTGATATACCCAAAAAAAGTCCAGTAAAAAAATAATTCCAAACACAAAGACTCCAATTTCAGTTCAGTAACTCACCAAAAGTTCCTTGGACCAAACATGCTCCTGCTTTACACGCGAGCCTTCTGACTCTGGCACTTCTGCCATCACATCAACAACATCTTCAGTTTCTTCCTTGATGTCCTCAGGTTCTACTTTGACATTTAGCATTGTCTGGTCATCACCTGGAAAGTAAAAATAGGTCTCCAATCAAACAATATACAAACTAATTTTTCAACTTGGGGATTTAGTCATGTTATTCATATTCTGATGAGATCTGTTTGTGATATTAACTTCAAAGAAGTGAATATGCCTTGACTACAGAAATGATTACTCTAGGGCTAACCTTACACCATTGTGATATTTAATAAAAAAATATACTACAGCCAGCAACAAAAAAGAATAAAATCTTAATGGAAGTTCTGAAATTCCATTTCTTTTTACTTTAAATATAGATGCTGAACTTGAATCATCTAAAAAAAATATTTCCTTTCTTTAATCACATATATTAACACATGATAGACTTAAGCAGACTTAAGCTCGAGTGAAAGCATTAGACTAGCTTGATCTCATGTATACACATCTAACTCAAATGATTTCAAATTGAGATTTTTACCTTCAAGGATTTCTCACACAGACATACAAGTTCCTTGATTTCACAAAATATTGGTTAATTTTGATGGTCAATGAATTTACTGAACACTTTTTTTTAATCTGTTCTGCTCTACTAGTAAGTTGTATTTTACACTCTAACTAATTAATTTCATTATAAATTTTTTTTCCATATAATTTTGAGAGCTATTCTCCACAGCAAAAAAGCTCTAGCATAGCCCCAAAATTATAGTTTTCTTTCTACCTGTAATCAAGTTCTTCAGCCAGAGCATAGCTTTGAAGGAAGGGTCACCAACATTGATGAGTTTAGATCTTACAATAGTAACTTTATCACTTGATTGATTGCCTCTCAGTCCAGGTTTTTATCCATTAGGAACATAAATGGTATTTTCAGTGTTTTTTAGTGAAGGAGTACACTTTCTAAGAAAGGCCCACAGTATTGATAATGGATTCAAGTTTCACTTACCTTTGGAGAGCACTGGTGCTAAAAACAACAAAATTTGCATATTTTCTTGTCTTAATTTTTTTTTACTATTCCAAGCATTATTAAGGGGACCGTGCCCCCCCCAAAAAAAATCCTAAGCTATTCGACCGATCTTCATGAAACTTGCTATAGGTATGTAAAATTGAACAAGGATTAAGATTGGACTCGTGTGTTTTTCCCATTTTCCTTATAGAAAACGTGTTATTCAAAGAAAACGTTAAAATAAGGGGTCTGGGGAAAATCTATGGACGTAATCAGATTTTGAGATACAGAGATAATATTGGTATCAAAAGAAGCAGAAATGTATTCTCTCTAAAGTGACGTGGAGTTATGTTGAATTTTCGAAATACTTTTTGAAAAAATACAAAAATTTACCCATTTTCACACTTTTCCTGACAAAAGAAAATATAGCTAATTTTCTATTCCGAAAATGAATAGAAGCCCACGTCATCTTGTAGAGGATTAAATTCCGGTTCTTTTGACACTAAAATCATAACTGTAGCTCAAAAACTGAAAACTACCCTAGGTGTAGAAGCCGTAAATTTCAATTGTTCAGGAAAACCATTTTTCCACGTGCATAGTAGTTTAAGTGTAAAAATGGGTAATTTTTTTCATTTTTTTCAAAAAGTATTTCGAAAATTCAACATAACTCCACGTCACGTTGTAGAGAATACATTTCTGCTTCTTTTGATACCAATATTATCTCTGTATCTCAAAATCTGATTACGTCCATAGATTTTACCCAGACCCCTTATTTTGACTTTTTCTTTGAATAACACGTTTTCTATGGGGAAAATGGGAAAAACACACGAGTCCAATCTTAATCCTTGTTCAATTTTACATACCTATACCAAGTTTCATGAAGATCGGTCGAATAGTTTAGGATTTTTTTTAGGAGTACGGTCCCCTTAATCCATGATCTGGAACCGGATATGTAATTTTCATGAATAAACCCTGAAAAACTGTATGATGCTCATTGGAAGCTACCTCTTTCACTTTCTGGTAATCCGTGCGAGCTGCCTCCCGCACCTCACCGCTCCCCCTCCCACCCCCCTTCTGACCCACTTCCTGTGATCTTCTGGGTGTAAAACGTCACCAATATGTCTGCTACATATACACATACATTTTAATCAACGGAAACAAAATTTGACAATTTTTCGATTTTTTGGGAGTACTTAAGGTAGTATCCTTAAAGCCATCGAACGTTTTTTTCTTCGAAATTTTTAAAAAATAAATATAAATACTTCTGGAGCGAAATAGACTCTGAGGTTTTAACTGCATGTTTATAACAATCTAATAAACATTCATAGCCCATAAAATTTTTGAAATTTATCCATACCCCCATTCCCCCCCCCCTCAAAGAGAAATTCCTAAAAAATCCTATTTCTTAGCCAATATTGTACATAGAGATGACTAGTTTGTTTTGTTTGATTGACAATGAACTGGTAGACAAAGTTAAGGGGATCATCCGCAGCCCCATTGGGCCCCGGCGGCTCCCCCCACTGAAATTTTTTTGTTGAAAAAGGATCCTTAGGGGATGGGTTATTGTGCCATGAAATTTGATGGCCCTACGGACACTAGAACCCCCCCCCCCCAGGGGGGGGTGAAAAGGGGACCGAAAATGATGATTTTTAGGCCCAATTTTTTTTGTTGAAAAAGGATCCTTAAAACTTTTCAAATATCAAAAAAGCTAATTTGAGTTTGTTAGAAATGTTTCAAGGATTTTAAAACTGTTTTTGGTTTTGTTCTAGCATCAAAACTCGATGACGAGTCTCGTTTTGAAATATCCAAAAAAATATACCGAAATACTCTTTTTTCGTCAAAAAAAATGATAACTAAGGCATAAATCGAAAAAGTGACAAGAATAAAAAATGTTTCCTTTCACAAAATACATATACTGGCCAATTTTCAAACAAATCGGATGGAAAAAATTTAAAAAGTCTGAACATGGTGAGTACTGAAATAAAATGTATTGTTTTTATTTACTCATAAAAACGATATTTCTTATATGTTTACTTGAAATTCACAAGGAAAATGCTGCTCATTGTTCGTACATTGAAATAGATCATGGAAACTGCATTCATGTACAAAAATTTCCATTATATTCAAATTCAATAGACATAGTTTGTTTTTGGGCTATAGTGAAAAGTTGACTTTATTACATTCAAAACGGGACTTGTCCTCGAGTTTTGATGCTAGAACAAATCTAAAGACAGTTTTAGAATCCGTGGAACATTTGTAACAAACGTTCGTTTGGCGTGTTTTCAAATTCGAATTCTTTGAAGAAATATATAGCTCTAAACCCAAGAAATTGTTGCTGATTTTTGAAATTTCAAAAAATTTTGAGAAAATAGAAAAAATTTGAATTTGAAAAAACTGAACGAGCATTTGTTAGAAATGTTCCAAGGGTTCTAAAACTGTCTTTGTTTTTGTTCTAGCATCAAAACTGAAGGAGGAGTTCCAATCTGAAATACCAATAAAAATACACAAAAAACACATTTTTCATTAAAAAAAAACTAAGGCCTAAATCGAAAAAATGACAGAAGTAAAAAAGATTTACTTTCACATAAGACATATACTGGCCAATTTTCAAACAAATCGGACGAAAAAAGGTCTCAAACCTGGATGATCCCCTTAAGATCCAGATTTTTGATATCGCTTCAAAAAATATTTGGGAAGTTTTTGAATTTTTTATCACTAAATATATTACATTTTGGTTATTACTTTGAATGACAATAAAAAAATTTTATATAACTAATCAAAAAACTATGCATGTTTATAGTGCTCACCTTGATCTTTACAATGCAAAAAAGATCTCCATAAGTAAAAAACTGTTGGAGATATACTTGAAAAAGTTAAAAACTTTTTCCTGAAAAAACATTTGTTTTTGTCGTGTGGCTTTATTTCTCCTACAGTTTTCCACTTATGAATGAGATCTTTTCAGCATCGTAAAGATAAAGGTGATTACTATTAGGTTGAGATGTAGCTTTTTGGTAAGTTGATTAGAAAATTTTTTGTAACCATTTGAAGAGAGAATAATTGATAGAAAAAAATGTTCAATTCAAACATTTTTAAATTTTTTTCTGAAGCAATATCAGAAAACTGGATCTTAACTTTGTCGACCAGTTCAGTGTTTTTCTTTGAGGGGGGGGGGGGGGGTGGGAAGGGGGTATGGGTATATTTAAAAATTTTATGGGCTATTAATGTTTTTTAGATCGTTATAAACATGCTTGTAAAACCTCAGAGCCTATTTCGCTCCAGAAGTATTTTTATTTATTTTTTGAAATTTTCAAGGAAAAGACCGTTCGATGCCCTTAAGACAAAAATTTCAACACAAACAAATTCCATGCCACCTTTGAAAGATGTCTGGCAGAACCATTTTTCATAGGTCAAATAATTGTTTCCCCCCAAGAAATTTTCCATACACATTCTTACTTATACTTATTATTAGTTCAAGGCTTTGAAGAAACATGACATGGAATCAGAAGAAAGAGAGGAAATAGGGCCAGTAGTACGTCATGTATACATCTGACCATGAAATCCATAGGAAAAATTACATTCATGCTCATGATTACATTTTGCAAACTTTCCTCTATATTTTTTGCAAATGAGATTTCATTAGTGCACATACCTTATGCGACCATGATTGGAACTTTTGACATTGCAAAATGAACATGCATCAATTACAAAAAAGTTGAAGCTTACCGTGATGCTTCTCCAAGTGTACAGACTCCTCCGTGTACTTGTCCGGAGGCTGTCCAAGACATGACTTGATGGGCTGCTTGCAGCTCACAGCTCTTCTTTTTCTGCTCTCCATAGCCACTTCCTGACTCGTCCTCTACTATGTTGCATGTTCATGACAAGCAACTCATCTAGCAGGTACTCAAGTTAGCAATCTCATAATTACCAGCAGCTGCTGATATGCACTCAATAATCTGTACTTGTCAAAAAAATGTGAGAATATCATAGATCAAAAATTTAAAGATGTAATACAAGTAGCCAAGGATTTATGTCCAAGTTTGTGCAACCTCATGTGCATGGGTTTTTACTCCTACAACTCCTGTACATTTAGGTGAAGCTAAAAATAGAACTTTGCTAAAAATTTGGTTGCGAAAGTGTTGT